>JAOTAY010073603.1:0-16828 GCA_025629805.1 Erythroxylum baracoense | reverse complement strand
TTGTTGGCTCACCTTTAGTAGGAAAAGCAGGCCATTGGCACACCTTTGTCAGGCAAAATAGCCCGTTGGCATAATCACAAGGCACTTTCGAGGGGTAAAATAGCCCGGTGGGCACCTTCAGTGGGAAACCTAGCCTGTTGGCACACCTTTTGTGGGAAAAACAACACATTAGCATCTTCGGTGGGAAACACATCTCGTTGGCAATCCTTTGTTGGGCAAAACAGCACGTTAGCACGGTCGATAGTAACCATTATTAGGCAAAACAACCAGTTTGTACAATTACTAGGCACCTTCGATAAGAAAACAGCCTATTGGCACACATCATTTGGCGGGCAAAATAGCACATTATCATGGTCGCTAGCCACCTTCGATGGGCATAACAACATGTTGGTAGTATCGCTAGGCACCCTCGATAGGAAAAACACCTGTGGTGGACAAAACTGCCCGTTGGCATGGTCACTAGGCACTTTTGTTGGGCAAAACAGTCCTTTGGAGCGGTCATTAGGCACCTTCAGTGGGAAAAATAGCTAGTTGCCATACATTCGATGAGTAAAATTTCCCGTTGGCACTTTTGCTAGACACCATCGGTGGTATAACAGCCCTTTGGCACACCTTCAACAGAAAGAAGAGGACGTTGGCATACCTTCAGTAGGAAAAACATCTTGTTGGCACAATCACGAGGTAACTTCGGTGGAAAAAACAGGTCGTTGGCATATTTGCAAAGCACTTTCTGTGGGAAAAATAGCGCATTGGCACACCTTCGATAGGTAACACAGCACGTTGGCACGGTTACTAGGCACCGTTGATGGGCAAAATAGTCCATTGTGTAGCTTCAGTGGGATAAAGATCTCGTTGGCGTACCTACAGTAGGAAAAGCAGCTTATCGGCACATCTTCGTCAGACAAAATAACCGTTGGCACAATCGCAAGGCACCTTCGAGGGGAAAAACAGTTTCTATGGGAAGCCCAGCCTGTTCGCACACCTTTTATGGGCAAAACAACACATTGGCATGGTTGCTGGGCACCTTCGGTGGGGAAACCTACCCGATGGGCATCTTCGGTAGGAAACATAACTCACTGGCATACGTTTTTTGGGTAAAATAGCCCGTTAGCACGGTCGATAACCACCTTCGTTCAACAAAACAACCTGTTGGTACAGTTGCTATTCACCTTTGGTGCGAAAACAGCCTATTGGGTACCCTCAGTGGGAAACACAGCCCGTTGGCACACCTTTGCTAAGTAAATAGCATATTAGCACGACCGCTAAGCACCTTCAGTAGGAAAATGTTGGCACAGTCAGTATGCACCTTTGGTAGGGAAAACACCTTTGGTGGACAAAGCAGGATGTTGGCACACCTTCGGTAGGCAACACAACTCATTGACACAATTGCTAGGTAGCTTTGATGGGCAAAATAGTCCGTTGTGCAGCTTTGATGGGATAAACATCTCGTTGGCACACCTTCAGTAGGAAAACTAGCCCATTGGCACACCTTTGTCGGGCAAAACAACTCGTTCACACAATCATAAGGCACCTTTGAGGGGTAAAATAGCCTGGTGGGCACTTTCGGTGGGAAACCTAGCCTATTGGCACACCTTCTGTAGGCAAATAACACATTGGCACAGTTGTTAGGTACCTTCGATAGGAAACAGAGCTCGTTGGCACGCCTTTGTTTGGCAAAACAACATGTTAGCACGGTCGATAGTAACCTTTGTTGGGCAAAACAACACATTGATACAGTTGCTAGGCACCTTTGATGGGAATACAGCAGGTTAGCATGGTCGCTAGGCACCATTGGTGGGAAAAACAATCCGTTGTGCAGCTTCGGTAGGATAATCATCTTGTTGACGCACCTTCAGTAGGAAATGCAGGCCGTTAGCATACCTTTGTCAGGCAAAATAGCCTGTTGGCACAATCACAAGGCAACTTCGAGGGGCAAAACAGCCCGGTAGGCACCTTCTATGGGCAAAACAGTATGTTAGCACCTTCAGTGGGAAACACAGCTCGTTGGCACTCCTTTGTTGGGCAGAACAGCATGTTAGCACAGTCGATAGAAATCTTTATTGGGCAAAACAACCCGTTTATTCAATTGCTTGGCACCTTCAGTAGGAAAACAACATGTTGGGCACCCTCGGTGGGAAACACAGCCTGTTGGCACACATTTGGTGGGCAAAACAACAAGTTGTCACGATCGCTACCCACCTTCAGTGGGCAAAACAACACGTTGGCAGTATTGTTAGGGACTTTAATAGGAGAGACACCTATGGTGGACAAAACTGCCTATTGGCATAGTCACTAGCCACCTTCATTGGGCAAAATAGCCCCTTGGAGCAGTCACTGGGTACTTTTAGTGGGAAAAATAGCTTATTGGCACACATTCGATGAGCAAAATAGCCCGTCGACACTTTTACTAGACACCATCGGCGGGATAATAGCCCTTTGGCACACCTTTAGTAGAAAGAAGAGCACATTGACACACCTTTGGTAAGAAAAATAGCATATTGGCTCAGTCGCGAGGCACCTTTGATAGATAAAACGGGCTGCTGACATATTTGCAAGGCACTTTCTATGGGAAAAATAGCCCATTGGCACACCTTCGGTAGGTAACATAGCTCGTTGGCACAGTTACTAGGCACCTTTGATGGGAAAATAGTCCGTTGTGTAGCTTCGATGGGATAAAGATCTCGTTGGCACACCTACGGTTGGAAAGGCAGCCTATTGGCATACCTTCGTCAGGCAAAATAATCTATTGGCACAATGGCAAGGCGCCTTTGAGGGGCAAAACAGCTTTAGTGGGAAGGCCAACCTGTTCGTACACATTCTGTGGGCAAAACAACACATTGCCATGGTTGCTAGGCAACTTCAATGGGGAAAACTAGCTGTTGGGCATCTTCGATGGGAAACACAGCTCGTTGGCACACATTTGTTGGCAAAACAGCCCATTAGCATGATCTATAGGCACCTTTATTTGGCAAAAGAGCCCGTTGGTATAGTTGCTAGGCACTTTTGGTGGGAAAATAGCCTGTTGGGCACCCTCGGGGGGAAACACAACCTGTTGGCACACCTTTGGTGGGAAAATAGCAGGTAAGCACGGTCGCTAGGCACCTTCGGTGGGATAAGCAGCACGTTGGCATAGTCGTTATGCACCTATGGTAGGAAAACACCTTCGGTGGACAAAACTACCCGTTGGCACTCCTTTTGGTGTGCAAAACACCCCATTGGGCATCTTCGATGGGTAACACAGTTTGTTGTCACACCTTCGGTGGTCAATATAGGACATTTGCACGGGCGCTAGGCACCTTTGATGAGTAAAATAGCTCACTACCACATTCGCTAGACACCTTCAGTAGAAAAAACAGCCCTTTGGTACACCTTCAGCTAGAAAAAGAGCACGCTGGAACACATTCGGTGGGAAAAACAGCTTGTTGGCAAACACGTTAGGCACCTTTGGTGGGTAAAATAGCCTGTTGGTACTTTCACTAAGCACCTTTGGTAGCAAAAACAACTTGTTGGCACACCTTCGATGGGCAAAATAGCCTATTGGCATGGTCGCTAGGCACCTTCGGTGGGCTAAATAGCCCATTAGCAAGATCGTTAGGCACCTTTTAGTGGGCAAAACAACCCGTTGGCACAGTCCCTAGGTTTCTTTAGTGGGCAAAATAGTCTGTTGGGCACCTTCGGTGGAAAAAACATCTTGTTGGCACACCTACGATAGGCAAAACAGCCAGTTGGCATGACCATTAGGTAACTTTGGTAGGAAAAACACCCTGTTGGGCACCTTCAGTGGAAACACAACCCTTTGGCACACCTTCGATGGGAAACACAACCCGTTGGCACATTCGCTAAGCATCTTTGGTGGAAAAAACAACCCATCGGGCACCTTTGATGGGAAACACAACTTGTTGACACACCTGTGGTTGACAAAACTACTTATTGGCACGATCACTAGGCACCTTTGATGGGAAAATAGCTTATTGAGCACCTCGGTGGGAAACACAGCCCGTTGACACACCTTTGATGGGAAAAAGAGCACATTGGCACTGTCGCTAGGCACCTTTGGTGTGATAAACAGAACATTGGCACAGTCGGTAGGCACCTTCGGTAGAAAAGCACTTGTGGTGGACAAAACTGCCCGTTGGCACAGTTACAAGGTACCTTCGGTGGGAAAACAGCCTGTTGGACACCCTCGGTGGGAACACAGCCCGTTGGCACACCTTTAATAGGCAAAACAACACGTTGACATAATCGCTGGACACCTTCAGTGGGAAAAACAGTCCATTGGCACACCTTCAATGGGTTATATAGCCTATTAGTTAGTTCGCTAGGCACCATTTGGGAGAAAACAGTCCGTTGGTCCCCTTCGGTACGAAATACAGCCTGTTGGCTCATCTTCAGTTAGCAAAATAGCATGTTGGCACAGTCACTAGCCATCTTCATTTGGAAAAACAACCAGTTGTGACGTTCACTGGGCACAATCGATAGGAAACACGCTTGTTGGCACACGATTGTTGGGCAAAACAGCCCATTAGCACGATCGATAGGCACCTTCATTGGGCAAAAGAGCCCGTTGGTACAGTTGCTAGATACCTTTGGTCAGAAAACAGCCTGTTGGGAATGCTCGGTGGGAAACACAGCCTATTGGCACACCTTTAATGGGCAAATAGAACGTGAGCACAGTCTCTAGACACCTTCGGTGTGATAAACAACACGTTGGCATAGTTGGTATGCACCTTTGGTAGGAAAAACACCTTTGGTGGACAAAACTACCCATTGGCGCACCTTTGGTGTGCAAAACCCCCCAATGGGCATCTTTGATGGGTAACACAGGTTGTTGGCGCACCTTCGGTGGGTAAAACAGGACATTTACACAGGTGGTAAGCACCTTCGATGAGCGAAATAGCCCATTACCACGTTTACTAGACACCTTCAGTAGGAGAAACAGCCCTTTGGTACACCTTTAGCTAGAAAAAGGGCACATTGGAACACATTCTGTGGGAGAAATAGCCCGTTGGCAAACATGTTAGGCACCTTTGGTAGGTAAAATAGCCCGTTGGCACTTTCGCTAAGCACCTTTAGTGGCAAAAACAACCCGTTGGCACACCTTCAATGGGCAAAACAGCCTATTGGCATGGTCGCTAGGTACCTTTAGTGGGCTAAATAGCCCGTTGGCATAATCGTTAGGCACCTTTGGTGGGCTAAATAGCCCGTTGGCATGTTTGCTTGGCTCTTTAAGTGGGAAAACAACCTATTGGCAAACCTTCAGTGGATAACACAGCCCGTTGGCACAGTCTCCAGGTTCCTTTAGTAGGCAAAACAGGTTCATGAACATACATTGTGCATATTTCATATACATACATGTGCATTAAAAGACACTTATAATTGTACCAAATTGTGATTTGTGTATATTATGTGATATAGAGGAGGAACTGGAACATCAACATTCAGATGTTTCTGGAACTTCCAGGCATTAGCTTCGGGAACAACCTGTGAGTAACCTAGATGGTCTCACTCAATTAATTGTTTGTGTTAGATTATGGTTGAATTATCTTATGAATGCGAATTGATTGTGATGATTCCAGACAATTGATTGTCTGAGGAGTTATATATTCGGGACTATATTGGAAGTGCTACTTAAATGTGAATATGACTGACTATTTGTTCTCAACTTTAATGCTAAATGTAGAATTAAAAGTTCAGTGACAAATGTGAATAAGAAAGAGTGTAAATGTGACTGAATGAGTGAAATCATTGAATGCATTTCATTACGTGAATGTATGAAAGATAATGGCAGTTGTGACCTGAGTCGACAGTAAAAGAGCTTAAAGCTCAAAACGTGATAAGAGCCTCTAGCTCAGTTGTGTATGTACCTGGTATCCACTAAGGGATATGGGACATTAATTGATATAGCTCAATGTCCACAAAGGGATATGAGCTAGTAAAAAGGCACTTGGTCACAACAAAGTAACAAAAGAAACTAAATCATGTGCATTGCATTTATAATTGATATGTGTACTTTTGTATGAATGAAATCTTCGGTATAATTGTCCCGAAAGTGATATGTGATACTTTATGCAAAAATACAAAGATGTGAATTATATGTCTACATGTTTGATGTGTTGCATGAATTGAGTGAGCCATCGGTGATGGTTACCTCATCTGAGTTCGCAAAACTCACCCAAAATTGTATGTTGACATTTTAGGACCAAGAGAGGACTTTTGCTACTCAGAGACCGTACAAAAAGCATAATTGTTGTACTTTTGTGAAGAAAATCGCTCATAGGTCGGTCAGTTGGGATTGGAAGATTAAATAGATCTTTTTGTGTAATTTCTCTTTCATGTAGCTTATTTTGTATTAGGTTATGACGATGTACATCTATGGTTATTCGAAAGCTACAATGTATTACATTCAGATTTATGAAATGAAAAGGGGAAAATTTTGGTTTTAAATATTGTGACTTTCTTGATGATGCCTTATAAAGAAAAAAATGATGATGCCATATTAAGTGAATGTTGTGATTGAACGTAGCGCGTCATTATCAAAGGTTAAGAACTGGAATGTCCTCAGGGTGTTCCGGTATGTACCCCATAGTAATGGGGTGCTACACTGTTGGCACACGTTATATAAGTAAAACAGTTCGTTGGCATGGTGGCAGGCACCTTTAGTGGGAAAAACAACCTATTGGGCACCTTTGATGGGCAAAACAACCCGTTACCAGAACTACAATGGGAAAAATAGCCCGTTGGAACCTTCGATGGGAAAAACAGCCCGTTGTCATAGTCTCCAGTCACCTTTGATGGAATCATTCCTAGCCACCATCGTTGGGCAAAATAGCCCATTGGCACGATCGCTAGACATCTTCGATGGGCAAAATGGCAAGTTGACACGGTCGTTAGGCACTTTTGGTGGGCAAAATAGCCTGTTCACTAAGCAACTTTAGTGGGCAAAACAGTCTATTGGCATAGTTGCAAGACACCTTAGGTGGGGAAAGCAGCACGTTGGCACGATTGTTAAGTACCTTCGGTGGGAAAATAGGACGTTGGTACACCTTCGGTGGGGAAAACAACATGTTGGCACAGTCACTAGGTACCTTTGATTAGTAAAACAGCCTGTTGGCACTTTTGCTAGGCACCTTTGGTGGGGAAAACAACTCGTTGGCACACCTTTAGTGGGCAAAATAATCCGTTGACATGGCCGTTAGGAACCTTCGATGGGCAAAATAGCTCGTTGGCACCTTTTTTAGGCTCCTTTTGTGGGAAGAATAGCCCATTGGCTAACCTTCAGTATGTAACACAGCTGGGTTGGCAAAGTCATTAGGTACCTCCAATGGGCAAAACAGTCCATTGGGCACCTTCAGGGGAAAAAATGGCCTGTTGGCACACCTATGGTAGGCAAAACAACCCGTTAACACACATGTGGTGGGCAAAATAGCCCGTTGGCACGACTGCTAGGCACCTTTGGTGGCAAAAACACCCTATTGGGCACCTTTAGTGGAAACACAACCTTTTGCCCACCTTTGGTAGGAATCATAGCCCGTTAGCATTAGGCATCTTTGGTGGGAAAAATAACCAGTTGGGAACCTTCAGTGGGAAACACAGCTCATTGGCACACCTGTAGTGGACAAAATTGTCATTGGCACGATCACTAGGCACCTTTTATGGGAAAACAGTTTGTTGGGAACCTTTGACGGGCAACACAGCCCGCTGGCAGAACTTCAATGGGAAAAACAACCCGTTGGCACCTTCGATGGGTAACACAGCTTGTTGGCACACCTTCGTTGGACAAAACAACCCGTTGGAATGGTAGCCAAGCACTTTTGATGGAAAAAACAGCCTGTTGTCACAATCGCCAGGTACCTTTGATGTAATGGTCCCTAGCTAACTTCGTTGGGCAAAACAACCCATTGGCACAATCGTTAAACATGTTCGATGGGAAAAATAGCCTATTGGTTCGATCATTAGGCACTTTTGTTGGGCAAAAGAGCCCGTTTGTTAGGCAAATTCAGTAAGTAAAAGAGCCCATTGGTAGGATCACTAGGCACCTTTGGTGGGCAAAACAACCCATTGGGCATCTTTGATGGGAAAAATATCCCATTTGTACACATTCGGTGGGAATAATGGCCTATTGACATGATCGTTAGGCACCTTCGGTGGTCAAAACAGTCAATGGACAAGGTCTCTAGGCACCTTCATTAGGAAAAAACCTATTGCTACACCTTCAGTTGGCAACACAACCTATTGACACGATGGCTAGGCACCATCGATGGGTAAATCAGTCCATTGGGCACCTTCAGTGGAGAAAACAGCTCGTTGGCAAGGTCATTAGGCACCTTTAGTGGACAAAACAATCCGTTGGCACGGTCGTTAGGCATCTTTGTTGAGAAAAAAAGCCCATTGGCACTGCCACTAAGCACCTTCGATAGGCAAAACAGTCTGTTGGCACTGCCGTTAGGCACCTTCAATGGGAAAAACAACCCATTGGCACAATCGCTATGCACCTTTAGTGGGAAAAACAACTTGTTGGAACGGTTGCTAAGAACCTTCGACGGGAAAAACAACATGTTGGCATAGTCGTTAGGCACCTTTGGTGGGCAAA
Organism: Erythroxylum baracoense; assembly: GCA_025629805.1. Classification (NCBI taxonomy): domain Eukaryota; kingdom Viridiplantae; phylum Streptophyta; class Magnoliopsida; order Malpighiales; family Erythroxylaceae; genus Erythroxylum; species Erythroxylum baracoense. The sequence continues at coordinate 8,238 of JAOTAY010073603.1, read as the reverse complement.
ACAGCTTGTTGGCACTTTCGCTAGGCATCTTTGGTGGGAAAACAACCCGTTGGCACACCTTTGATGGGAAAAATAACCCATTGGCACGGTTACTAGGTACCTTTGGTGGGCAAAACAGCCCATTGGCACCTTCGCTATGCTCCTTCTGTGGGAAAAATAGCCCGTTAGCAAACCTTTGTTAGGCTAAACAGCACGTTGACACGGTTGCTAGCCACCTTCGTTGGGCAAAATAACCTATTCGTATGGTTGATAGGCACCTTCGGTGGCAAAAATAGCCTATTGGGCACCTTCAGTGAGAGACACAGCCCGTTAGCACACCTTTTATGGGCAAAACAATACGTTGACACAGTTGCTAGCCACCTTTGATGGGCGAAATAGCAAGTTGGCACAATCTCTAGGCACCTTCGGTAGCAAAAACTACCCACTAGGAACCTTCAGTAGGAAACACAACCTATTGGCACACCTTTGGTGGGCAAAACAAAACGTTGGCACGGTTGCTAGCCACCTTTATTGGGTAAAACAGCCCATTGGCAAGATGGCACCTTCGGTTGGAAAAACAGTCCATTAAGCACTTTGGGTAAGAAAAACAAGTTGTTGACACACCTTCAACAGACAAAACAATCAATTGGCACACCTTTGGTGGGCAGCACAGCCCATTTACAAGGTCATTAGGTGCCATTAGTGCAAAACGTAGCTTGTTGGCATACCTTCAGAGGATAAACTAGCTCATTGGCAGTATCACTAGGCACCTTTGGTGGGCAAAACAGCCCACTGGCATGGTCTTCAGGCACCATTTTATTGAGTAAAATAGGATGTTGATAAGGTAGTTTGGCACCTTCGGTCGAAAAAATAGGCCTTTGGCACACCTTTGGTAGGAAAAACAGCACAGTGACATGATTGTTAGGCACCTTCAGTAGGCAAAATAGCCCTTTGACGTAGTCACTAGGTACTTTCAGTGGGAAAAACAACTAGTTGGCATACATTCGATGGGCAAAACAACTAATTGCTAGCAACCTACGATGGGCAAAACAGCCTGTTGGTATGGTTGCTAGGCACCTTCGGTGGCAAAAATAGCCTATTGGGCATCTTCGGTGGGAAACAATGCCTGTTGGCACACCTTTTATGGGTATAGCAGCACGTTAGCACAATCACTAGCCACCTGCGATGGGTGAAATAGCACGTTGGAACAATCTTTAGGCACCTTCAGTAGGAAAAACTACCCATTGGGCACCTTCAATGGGAAACACAACTCGTTGGAACACCTTCGGTGGGTAAAACAACACGTTGCCATGGTCACTAGCCACCTTCGATGGGCAAAACAACCCATTGGCACGGTCGCTAGGTACCTTTGGTGGGAGAAACAACCCATTAGGCACGTTCGATGGGAAACAGCATATTGGCACGGACGCTAGCCTGGTGGCACATTCGCTAGACACCTTTGGTGGGAAAAATAACCCCTTAGCACACCTTCAACGGGAAAAAGGGCACATTAGCACACCTTCGGTGGGAAAAATAACATATTGGCACAGTTGGTAGGCTCCTTTGGTGGGCAAAACAGCTCGTTGGGACTTTCGCTAAGCAGCTTCGATGAGAAAAACAACCTATTGGCATACCTTCAGTGGGTAACACAGCCCATTGGCACGGTCTCAAGGCATCTTCAGTAGGCAAAAGAGCCCATTGGCATAGTCACTAGGCATCTTCGGTGGGCAAAATAGCCCTTTGGCAAGTTCATTAGGCTCCTTTTGTGGGAAAAATAGTAAGTTGGCATGGTTGTTATGCACCTTCGGTGGGTAAAACAACCCATCGTCACTTTCACTAGCTACCTTTGCTGGCAAAAACAACCCATTGACACACCTTCAGTTTGTAACACAATTCATTGGCATAGTCCCTAGGTACCTTCGGTGAGCAAAATAGGTTGTTGACACGGTCGCTAGGCACCTTCGGTGGGCAAAATAGCCAGTTGGCACCTTCACTTGGCTCCTGTGAAAAATAGCCTGTTGGCATACCTGGGCTGGACAAAACTATCCGTTGGCAAGTTCGCTAGGCACTTTTTGTGGGAAAATAGCTTGTTGGCACACCTGGGCTGGACAAAACTATCCGTTGGTATGGTCTTTAGGGACCTTTGGTGGGAAAATAGCCTATTGGGAACCCTCGGCAGGAAACAAATCCCATTGGCACACCTTCGATTGGCAAAATAGCACATTGGAACAGTTGCTAGACACCTTCAGTGGGGAAAACAACCCATTGGCACATCTTCAGTGGGTTACACAGCCCGTTGGCACGATCATTAGGCACTATAGGGGAGAAAATAGTCCGTTGGTCCCCTTCGGTGGGAAAAATAGCATATTGTCACAGTCTTTGTAAGCAAAACAGCTTGTTGGCATACTTTTGGTGGGCAAAACAGCTCGTTGGCATGGTCACTAGGCATCTTTGGTAGGAATCACAGCCCGTTGGCTAATCTTCGAAGGGCAAAGCAGCACGTTGGCATAGTCACTAAGCACCTACGTTGTGCAAAATAGCCTATTGGAATGGTTGATAGGCATCATCGGTGGCAAAAACAGCCTATTGGGTACTTTCAGTGGGAGACACAGCCCTTTGGCACAACTTTTATGGGCAACAGAACACGTTGTCATGGTTACTAGCCACCTTTGATGGGCAAAATAGCACATTGGTACAGTCTCTAGGCACCTTCAGTAGCAAAACTTACCCATTGGGAACATTCGGTGGGAAACAGAGCCTGTTGGCACACCTTTGGTGGGCAAAACAGAACGTTGGCATGGTCACTAGCCACCTTCGTTGGGCAAAATAGCTCGTTGGCAAGGTGGCACCTTTAGTAGGGAAAACAGTCTATTGGGCACTTATGGGGGGAAAAACAACCTGTTGGCATGCCTTCAACAGACAAAACAGCCAGTTGGCGTACCTTTGGTGGGCAACACAGCCCGTTTATAAGGTCATTAGGTGCCATTGGTGTAAGAAATAGCCCGTTGACATACCTTCAGTCGACAAACCATCCCATTGGCAGTATCGCTAGGCACCTTCGGTGGGCAAAAGAGCCCAATTGCACAGTCTTTAGGCACCATTTTGTTGAGCAAAATAGGATGCTGATAAGGTCGCTAGGCACCATTGTTCGAGAAAATAGGCTGTTAGCGTACCTTAGATAGGAAAAACAGCATATTGGCACAATTGCTAGGCACCTTCGGTAAGCAAAATAGCACTTTGGCGTGGTCACTAGGCACCTTCAGTGGGAAAAATAGGTAGTTGTCACACATTCGGTGGGCAAAATAGCTGATTGCTAGCAACCTTTGTTAGGCAAAGCAGCCTGTTGGTACGGTTGCTAGGCACCTTCGGTGACAAAAATAGTCCATTGGGCATGTTCGGTGGGAAACACAGCCCTTTGGCACATACTTTATAGGCAAAATAGCCTGTTGGCACAGTCGCTAGCCACTTTTGGTGGGTAAAACAACATGTTGGAAGGATCTCTAGGCATCTTCAATAGGAAAAACTACCCATTGGGCACCTTCGGTGGGAAACACAGCCCGTTGGAACACCTTCGGTAACAGCACATTGGCATGGTCGCTAGCCACCTTTAATAGGCCAAACAACCCATTGGCAAGGTCATTAGGCACCTTCGGTGGGAAAAACAACCTATTGGGCACGTTCGATGGGAAATATAAGCCACTGGCACACCTTCTATGGGCAAAACAACATATTAGCATGGATGCTAGCCTATTGGAACATTCGCTAGACACCTTCGGTGGGAAAAACAACCCCTTGACACACCTTTAACAAGAAAAAGAGCACGAAGGCACACCTTAGATGGGAAAAATAACATGTTGGCACAGTTGCTAGGCATCTTTAGTGGGCAAAACAGCTAGTTAGGACTTTCGCTAAGCACCTTCAGTGGGAAAAACAACCTATTGACACACCTTCAGTGGGCAACACAACCCATTGGCATGACCCATTGGCAAGATCACAAGGAACCTTCGGAAGGAAAAATAGCCCATTGACATAGTCACTAGGCATCTTCAGTGGACAAAACAATCCTTTGGCACGCTCACTAGGCTCCTTTTGTGAGAAAAACAGCCAATTGGCACAATCGTTATGCACCTTCGGTGGGTAAAACAGCCTATCAGCATTTTTGCTAGCCACCTTTGGTGGAAAAAACAACCCGTTGACACACCTTCAGTTTGTAACACAACTCATTGGCATAGTCCCTAGGTACCTTCCGTGAGCAAAACAGGTCATTGACACAGTTGCTAGGCACTTCCGGTGGGCAAAATAGCTCGTTGACACCTTTACTAGGCTCCTTCTGTGGGAAAAATAGCCTTTTGGCATACCTCGGGTGGATAAAACTGCCAGTTGGCACGTTCGCTAGGCACCTTCGGTGGGAAAATAGCTTATTGGGCACCCTCGGTGGGAAACACTTGTGGTAGACGAAACTGCCCGTTGGCATGGTCTCTAGGGACCTTTGGTGGGAAAACAACCTGTTGGGCATGCTAGATAGGAAACAAATCCCATTGGCACATCTTCGGTTGACAACACAGCATGTTGGCACGATCGCTAAACACCTTCAGTGGGAAAAACAACCCAATGGCATGTCTTTAGTGGGTTACACAGCCCGTTGGCACGATCGCTAGGCACTATAGGGGAGAAAACAGTCCGTTGGTCCCCTTCGGTGGGAAAAATAGCATGTTGTCATAGTTTTTATAAGAAAAACAGTTCGTTGGCATACCTTTGCTGGGAAAAGTAGCTCGTTGCCACGGTCACTAGACACCTTTGATAGGAAACACAGCCCGTTGGCTAATCTTCAGTGGGCAAAATAGCACGTCGGCACAGTCACTAAGCACCTTTGTTGGGAAAAAGAGTACGTTGGCACATTCTCTAGGAAACACAGCCCGTAGGCACATTTTAATGGGCAAAATAGCCTGTTGGCACACCTACAGTAGCCAAAATAGCCCATTAGCACAAATGTGGTGGGCAAAACAGCCTGTTGGCACGACTAATAGGCATGTTTGGTGGGAAAAACACATTATCGGACACCTTTGATGGAAACACAACCCTTTGGCACATCTTAGGTGGGAAACATAACTCGTTGGCACAGTTGCTAAGCATCTTTGATAGGAAAAACAATCCATTGGGCACCTTCGGTGGGAAACATAGCTTGTTAGCACACCTATAGTGGGCAAAACAGCCCGTTGGCAGAAATTCAATGGGAAAATAGCCCGTTGGCACCTTCTATGGGTAACACAGCCCGTTGACATACCTTTATTGGCAAAACATCTCGTTGGTACGGTAGTTAAGCATCTTCGGTGGAAAAACCAGCCCGTTGTCACGGTCACCAAGCACCTTTGATGGAACAATCCCTAGCCATGTTCGTTGGGCAAAACAACCTATTCGCATGGTCGCTACACATCTTCGATGGGCAAAGTAGCCCATTGGCACGGTTGTTAGGCACCTTTGGTGGGCAAATGAGTACATTCGCTAGGTAACTTCAATGGGTAAAAGAGCTCCTTGGTAGGATCACTAGGCACCTTTGGTAAGCAGAACAACCCGTCGGGCACCTTTAATGAGAAAAACATCTCGTTGGTTCACATAAGGTGGGAATAATAGCCTGTTAGCATTATCGCTAGGCACCTTTAGCAGGCAAAACAATTTGTTGGCAAGCTCGCTAGGCACCTTCGTTGCGAAAAATAGCTTGTTGGAACACCTTCAGTGGGCAACACAACCCGTTGGCATGATGGCTTGGCACCTTAGGTCGACAAATTAGTCTGTTAGGTATCTTCAGTAGGAAAAATAACCCGTTGGTAAGGTCACTAGGCATCTTCAATGGGCGAAACAATACATTGGCACGATCACTAGGCATCTTCATTGGGAAAAAAGCCCGTTGGCACTGTCACTAAGCACCTTCAATGGGAAAAATAACCCATTAGCATAATCGCTATGCACCTTAGATGGAAAAAACAGCCTATTGGCATGGTCACTAAACACCTTAGCTGGGCAAAGCAGCACGTTGCCACAGTTGCTAAGCACCTTTGGTGAGAAAAACAGCACGTTGGCACACCTTCAGTGGGAAAACAACATGTTGGCGTAGTCGCTAGGTAGCTTTGGTGGACAAAAAAACCAGTTGGCATTTTCGCTAGGAATTTTTTGTGGGAAATCAACCCATTTGCATACCTTTGGTGGGCAAAATAACACGTTGGCACGATTGCTAAGCACCTTCGGTAGAAAAAACTGCCTGTTGGCACCTTTCTTAGGCTCCATCTGTTGGAAAAATAGTCCGTTGGTAAACTTTTGTTGGGCTAAACAGCACATTGGCACGATTGCTAGCCACCTTTGTTGGGAAAAACAATCTGTTGGTATGGTTGAGCACCTTTGGTGGGAAAAACAGCCCTTTAGACACCTTTGGTGGAAAGCACACCCGTTGGCACACATTTTATAGGCAAAATAGCACGTTGGCATAGTTGCTAGCCACCTTTAATTGGTAAAACAGCACATTGGCATGATCTCTAGGCACATTCGGTAGCAAAAACTACCCGTTGGGCACCTTTAGTGGGAAACACAGCCCATTGGCACCTTTGGTGGGCAAAACAGAACATTGACATGGTCGTTAGCCACCTTCATTGGGCAAAACAACCCGTTGGCAAGATGGCAACTTCGATGGGAAAAACAGTCCGTTGGGCACTTTTGGTGAGAAAAACAACCTATTGGCACACCTTTAACAGACAAAACAACCAGTTGTTACACCTTCAGTAGGCAACACAGCCCATTTGCACAGTCACTAGGCACCATCGGTGCAAAAAATAGCCCCTTGGCATATCATCAGTGGACAAAACAACCCATTGGCAGTATCGCAAGGTACCTACGGTGGGCAAAACAGCTCGTTGGCACAGTCTTTAGGTACCATTTTGTTGAGCAAAATAGGCTATTAGCGAAGTCGCTAGGCACCATCAGTAGGAAAAACAGCCCGTTGGTGCACCTTGGGTGGGAAAAACATCACGTTGGCACGATTGTTAGGCACCTTCGGTAGGTAAAATAACCCTTTGGTGTGGTCGCTAGGCACTTTCAGTGGGAAAGACGGCTAGTTGGCTCACATTTGGTGGGCAAAACAGCTGGTTCGCACAGTTGTTAGGCATCTTTGGTGGGCAAAATAGTCTATTGACACGATCGCTAGGCACCTTTCATGGGCAAAATAGCCCATTGGCACCTTCGTTAGGCTCCTTCTGTGGGAAAAATAGCCCATTGGCAAACCTTTTGTGGGTAACACAACCCATTGGCACAGTCAGTAGGTACCTTCAGTCAGCAAAATAGTTCGTTGCACACCCTTAGGGAAAAAATAGCCCATTGGCACACCTACGATAGGCAAAACAGCCCGTTGGCACACATATGGTGGGCAAAATAGCCTATTGGCAGGACTACTAGGCAACTTCGGTGGGAAAAACACCCCATTGGGCACCTTCGTTGCAAACACAACCCTTTGGCACACCTTCAGTACGAAACATATCCCATTAGCGTAGTCACTAAGAATCTTTGGTTAGAAAAACAACCCGTTTCACACCTTCGGTGGGAAAAACAACCCGTTTCACACCTTCGGTGGGAAAAACAACTCGTTGGCACATTTGTGGTAAACAAACTGTTGCGCACCTTTGATGAGAAAAACATCCCATTGGCACCTTAGATGGGTAACACAGCCCATTGGAACACCTTCGTTGGGCAAAATAGCCTGTTGGCACGATAGCTAAGCATCTTCGGTGGGAAAAACAGTCTATTGGCACAGTCGCTAGACATCTTCGATGGGCAAAATAGCCGGTTAGCATGGTCATTAGGTACCTTTGGCACACCTTCAATTGGTTACACAGTCGGTTGGCATAGTTGCTAGGCACCATTGTGGGGCAAAACAGTCTGTTGGTCCCTTTTGGTGAAAGAAATAGCCTATTTTCACATCTTTTGTAGGTAAAACAGCTCATTGGCACACCTTCAATGGGCAAAACAACTCGTTGGCATGGTTGCTAGGCACATTTGCTGGGAAAAATTGCTTGTTGGGCACCTTTGATGGGAATAACAACCCATTGGTACACCTTTGGTGGGTAAAACAGCTTATTGGCATGGTCACTAGGCACCTTTGGTAAGAAAAACAACCTGTTGGGCACCTTCGGTGGGAATCAGAGTTAGTTAACTTATCTTTGGTGGGAAAAATGACACGGTGGCACAGTCGCTAGGCACCTTTGTTGGGCAAAAAAA
>JAOTAY010073576.1:0-16831 GCA_025629805.1 Erythroxylum baracoense | reverse complement strand
TTATAAAGCAGGCTACACAAGCAATCTACAAATGTTTTACAGAAACGAATATTGGGTATGGCGGATCTCATCCCACTAAACTAGGCAGTCATGAATTGTGCGTTCAGCTCCCCTCAGATTAGAAGAACAAGCTATAATGGAAGGATAGAGCTTTTTTAGCTCCTCACCACTTTCGGTGGCTTCCTGTTTTTGCACCCTTAAGGCTTTCTTCTTACCTACCAAGGAGACCCAATGCCCAGACATTTCTTGCTGAGCAACAGCAACCTTTCCTTGAAGTTCCGCGATCTCCTCCTCCCAAACTTTTATTTAAGCGATGTGGTTGTCGGCTGTCAGCTTAGATTGCTTGATGTCCTCAGAAAGGGTCTCCACTGCTTTCTTTTGAAGGCCGTAGGAAGTGTTGAGAGCCTGAAAGTGACTCATTTGACGATTCGCGTCATCCCTCTAGAGGAAACAAGCTGAAAATTGGGCCCTCAAACTGCCAATCCTGCCTTTCAGAGAGTTCAGCACCACCTTCTCGGTGGCCAAGAGATCCAAGGACAGCAGAACCTTCATAGCTTGAAGTGATTCCTGTACAGTGGCTTCATCCAATGAGTCAAAATCAGAAGAGAAGAAAGCCTTCACCTTTTCCTTAGCCGCCGCAGCTGCTTCCTCTGGAGATACCACAATGGGGACAGCGGAAGGAGGATCGAAGACACTTAAGTCCATCGCAGCAAAGGGGTCCTCCTAAGAAAGCTCTTCTTCTAGTGTAGCACTAATGGAGGCTAGAGCTTACTGAGAATAAAGACAAGTCAGCAAGGATGCACCAGCATAAAGGGAAAAGGTGGTTGGTAAGGAAAAGTCCATACTGTCATGGGAGAAGAAGCTCGGTCACTGGTAGTTCTGGTGCCCATGATGTCCTTGGTGATCACAGGTTCGGTGTCCTGTTGGTTACCAGCAACTCCCAAACCCCGGGTGACCTCAGGAAAGCTCAGGACTTCCTCCTCCTCACCTGCCCTCTCTGAATCTTCATCACTGGTGACCTCCAGGGTACCAGTGACCGCCCTAAATGTTGGCTGACTAGCTAACCTTCCAGATCTGCGGGAACTAGCAGAAGCAGTTTTCTTCATGTCCAGTGTCTTTTTAGCTTTGACATTGGAGGAGACTTTGGGTTGTTTAGGTATTTTCTCACCTGAGAGAGCTGCAAACCAAGGATGAAATTAGAAGGGAATAGAGAAAGGAAGAGATGAAGAGAAATGGTGATTACCTTGATCAGCCTTGCGAACTTTGCTTTTGGCGGAGGCAGTAGACAATTTTCCTCTGGAGGCAGAGGGAGAGAGAACACCTGAAAGGAAAGAAGAAAGTTAAATATCGGTATAAAGTTCTCAGTAATAAGGAAGGTCAGAAGTTACCAAACATACCTTAAGCAGGCAGGGAAAGAATGAAGGTCCGAGAAACATGCCGTCACCAGGAATCGAAGGAATTGGCCATCGAGACTAGATCCCTCTCAACACAGACGATCGGCCTGATTCCAGTGTCCGACAGCTTCTCCTATCGCCTCTCGATAAATTCTTTAATTTCGGCCTCTAATAAAGAGACCCTACTACCATCCGGCTTAGAGAGACGCTGGATAGCGTCCGGACAGTCTTGCGTCAAACCAAATTGATGATACCACAGTTGCGGCATATAAATTTCATAGCAGACTCCCAGCTGCTTACCACCTCCTTTCAGCATAGCAGAGGTCCCACTCAAAAGATGCCGAGCCTCGCAAACCAGACGCCAATCTTTTTCATGCTCCTCTGGTAGGCCAGACACATACCGTTGTAAATGCACCGGGAGGACGTCCCATTCCTCGCCGCGGTCAAAAAGAAACATAGGAGGGGCACCTTGCCCCCTCAAGTTCAGAATATACCTCACCGCCTCTTCCTGAGGTAAGAAGCAGGGACAGCAAGAAGCTGCAATCCCAGGGGCAACTTCGTTCCTCCAAATAGCGGCTGAAGAGTGCAAAGTTAGCAAGTACAGAAGAAGCCACAGCTGAAGAAGCCAAGCAGACGGAGGTAGCTCCTTGAATGGCTCCGAGGTAACAGCCACATATAGTCCCCGATAATAGTGGCTAAGGAAAATGCTGGCTAGGGAGACCTGTTGACCCTGGTGGAGCACGAAGGCCAAGTTCTTGGTCTCCTTTGTAAGTCTTCCGGTTGGGGAGCAAGTAATGTACTTGGCGACCAAATACCACATCAGAGCCAAGTTTTGACTTGGCAGGTCCAAGTCTTTGGCTTGCCTCACCACCTACAAGAGAGGGAAACAAGTAGTTAGAAATGCTGAAAAGTAGAGGGGAAGCAGGCGGTAGTCAAGTTAAGAGACACTCACCCCACTGAAGGAAGAAGCGGCGGGCAAAGAAACTAATGCATCCTCCAAAAAGCTATATTCCTTTGGGAAAATAGCAGAAGCTGCCTCCTCTCCCCGTAATGGGAGACCAGTAATCGCCACCACATCCCGTAAAGTCACTGACATCGGACCATGGAGAAAGAGGAAAGAATTATAGCCATGACTCCAGAAGTGTAGGGCCCTCATGATTAGGTCCCTGTCGAAATACTGTTGGTGTAGGGATAACTCAATGAGATCAGCAACACCAGCCTGCTTCCAGTGACTCTCGAAATGTAGTCGTAAGGTGGCCACCCAAGCTCCATACTCTGATGCGTTGGGAATCCACGTCCTTTGTTTACCAGGTACGTTCAAAGAATCGTAATGGAGAAGAAGAGTTTCTCCCTTAAGTAGCAGAAAAGGCATGCCCGAAGGAGTTGGGGAAGACAGAGAAACAGTCAGGCACTGGCGAAAGCCACCATGAGTAATAAAAGACGTTAAGATCAAAGGAAATTTGGAAGGGTGAAGAAACACATAAGAGAGGTCTATACCTATTTGGTGACCAAGTCCGTAGATGCAAGAAGAGTTAGGGAGATTTTCGAGTCTGCAATACAAAAATGGGAGGTCAGTTCCTGAAGAACTTTTGGCAGAGTTTCCCCTGTAATTGGGAGTCCCCAAAATTAACTGTAAGCAAGCACACTCCTAAAACACACCCCAGTACTCACTACATTAACCAAGCAACAATTCCCAAACTTTAAATTTCAGAGACACCCGAAACCTGAGAGGTCACTGGGAACTCTTAAGGTCACCAAAAATTGCAGTAGTTACCAGAAAGTACAATGGTCACCCAAAATCGAAATGATGGAGTTTGAGAAGATTCGTACCTGACATCCTGTTGAGCGATTTGCAGAGCTTGTGACGGTCGAGAGAAGGAAGTGTTTTTGGAAAAGAACGCGGTTTGATAGAGTTAACGAAAGTCGTAGAAATGAGAAGAGGAGAAGGAAGCGCAGGCTTACCGACGAGTGTCGATGGCGACAGGACTCTTTCAGATGACTGGACTTTAACGATGTCAGAAAGCCAAACATTGAGAGATTGTGCGAAGGCGTTGACGACAGCGGAACGGTGGGAGTGCCAGGAGAAAAAGAGAAGAAGCTTTGGGGAAGTTTTCGAAAAACCGTCTTCTCGGGTGGTTAATAGAGAACAAGGAGTAGCCTTTATATATTGACGGCACTAGAGTCTTTTGAGAGCAGAGGAGGTTATGTTTTAAAAGGGAGCATCGAATGGGTCTGCCTCGGGGTTGCTATTTGGCACGGTATCTGTCAGAGAACCTTTTGAAATTTTGATGTTTGTGTCCATTCAATGACTTATGTCTGGATGGCCAGTACAAGGAGTTACTTGAGTTATTACCAATCAGAGGTGGAGGACTTTTGGGTATAACCTTGAGAGATAAAGTATCCAAAGGATCTAACCAGATGTTCAAAGACCACCATAAGGCTTATATCTATAAGCCTAATGGTTCAGGGGCAATTGTTTACACCGAAAAATGGGTTCGGCCATTTTTACTGTTTTGGGCAAAAAAACGCGAAGCCCAAAGAAAGTCCATGGTTCGAAGTCCAGACACTGGCCTTGGCCCATCAGATTTTAGCGTCCAACAGAGAAGGATGTATTAGAGTTGGAGTTGAATTGGGAGTCTAGGAGTCCAAGTTTAAAGAGGAGATAAAAGGATAAGCTGATAGTCACCAGCCAAAACTCTATCTCTATTGGATAAGATAGGGTTTTATCCAAATCTTTATCTTTATCTAGAAAGATAAAATTTTATCAAGATTACAAGTTGAATTGGACTGGGACACTCAACATCTTCGGCTATAAATAGGAGTTTTGAAGAAGAAAGAAGGGTCTAGAACCTCTGACATATCAAAAGCCTGGCATCCCAGAAAATCTTTAAACCTATTTAGCGTATTTCTTTTTCGGCAATCTTTTATTTTTCCTTAGCCTATTCCTTTCCTTTTTAATTTTTTTCAGCAAATTTTCGATTTTTTAGTCATTGCGCTTTGCTGATTTGTTTATCAATAAAGCAAAGTTCTTTCTGTTAGATTTTTGTCCCTTTTCTAGCAATACATAATCATTTTTTATTACAGTCAGATTATGAGACGCAATCTTTTTTCCTTATTTCTTTAGTTTGGAAATAATTTAAATTTCTGGCACGCTCATAAATTAAAACAAAGGGCTACGTGTTATCCTTCAATCAAAATAAAGGCCAAACACTAAGATGATTCTTGTCTTAAACTTTAAAGGTTACCATAACTACTTGTATGTGATTAGATGCTTTACTACCATAATATGAAAAAAGCTAAGCGAGATGATCCACTTTCATTGAACAAAGGAACTACACTCAAAACAAAATTATTACAGTATGATAAAGCCAAATAAATGTTAAATGATCTGCCCACTAACCAACTCAATAACCCATCAACCATGTTTCTTTTTTTTTAATTACATTAGGTATCTCAGCTTAGTCGAACTAATCCTAAGCCCCTAAAACTGCACCCCAAGAGTCCTAGAGGATGTAAATCTGAAACTCCAAGATCCCTCAGGTTCCTACGTAGCCTGTACACTTCTGCGCACAAGGAGTCGTCACATACTTAATTGGTCAACTGTTGATTGATCGCTAGCCCTGCTCAGCATCAGGTTCCCAGCAGGCGTCCGTAATTGATCCGATCAAAGAGCTTTTCCCAGGGGGCTAGAGGATCATCAATAGGACAAATTTCCCATTTCCCATCCTTTTTCGTGACTCGAACTCAAGACCTCCTATAAGAGAGAGTCTTAAGTGAGGAGCTTACACCATTAGGCCACTCCTCGTTGTCCCATCAGCCATGTTTCTTGTGATTACTGATGGTTGTTAACAGTTTTAAGAAAAGACAATGTTTTGGGCGGTTGATAAAGATTTTGGGCAACTGCTTTAAACAAGGAAGCTAGGGTTTCCATAAAAGAAGAAAACTTTTGTCTGGCAATGAAGTTACTAATCTAAAATTAGGATTAGGTTAAATTAGAATAAATGTGAAACTAGGATTATTTAGGTCTAATTAATATTATCTAGGATTAGTATTAAATTAAATTTAATTAGTATTAATTAATATTAATTAAAATTTATTAGGATTAATATAAAATTAAGGATAATTGAAATTCTTACAGTTTAAATTAAGTGAGTGAGACTCATATTACCACTTGGAGTCTACGTGACAATATGGATTTTATATAAATAATAAAATATAAGAAAGATGTGCTACTTACTTGTTAGAAATATAATTTAATTAAACATTTTATTGATTTACAGTTAAATTTAAATAGGTTTAAAATGTTAAAGTCCTTTTTGAATGCTTTAAAATGATAGGGTAACCAATGTTTTGGTACAAATATGAGGATTAAAAATATACTTTTTCCACCAATATTTTAATGTAAAAGTTATGATTTAAAAGGGACTTTTACCTATTTTAAATCAACGAGTGTACTCCATTTCTACACTATGTTGCACCCTAAATATGATAGATGGGACTGCAAAGAAAATAATACTGGAGAAGCCAAAACAGAATATAACTTCAAGCAACTCCTCCATATTTATAATATTTGCAGACTTGCAATCTTTTTAAGAAGGCAAAATGGCATTGTCTTGACTACATTTTATCCCCATATCCATGACTCTTTATAGTGTAGGGAATTCTACAAAATCAAATGGAAAAAAGAAAAAGAGAGAAAAAAAAGTAATAACATGTAGTAGCTTCAATAAGTGCGAAGAAGTAGTCTTATCCATTTGCATATCTCAGAAGTTTATCTGTGTCATCCCTTTGTACACTTAGTAGTTTATAAATGCTTGTGATAAACCCCTAAAACATATTTAACACACCTTAACACTAGTCACATTACAACCCAAATCAAAGTCCTTTTGATCTATTCTAGCATGTAATCATTGTGGAGGAGAATTAGTATATTAGCAAGCCTATAATAGTTTGGTTTTCTATAGGAAGTTTGAGCAAAACACTAACCATCAAATACTTGAGAGAAATGAGTGAAATCTGTAAGGAAGGTCATTTTGAATTTATACTTATCTTTGAGTGATGGTTTCATAAGTTGAGTTTGCTTATGTGCACTAATGAGAATTAGTAATGATGTGTGTAATAGCTTGACACTTGAGTTGGCCAAAGTTTGAGGCATTGCATGCTTTAATCTTTGTGAAAATGAAGTGATAGAATTTTATTAGTTGTATTTGATCTTTGCTTGAGGATAAGCAAAAGTTTAAGTGTGGGCATGTTGATAGATGTAGATTGCATTGTATTTTTATAGGTAATTTGATATGTGTTCAATGGTTAATTTGATTGTTTAATATGTGTTTAGGTTAAGACTTGTTCTAGTTCAAAAATATTTGTGTTTTAAGTGTTTTTAGGTGAGAACATATTTTTAAGCTTCAATTTTACATATGAGGTGCTGTGATGAGTTTGTTAGTGTTTCAGGGCATTTGGAGGGATTTCAGAGGAGACTCGAACCAAAACATGTTCCACGATCTTGACAGAAGCACCAACATAGGCCCATAATTATGGCAGAAGCTCAAGCATAAGACCACAATCATGATAGAGAGCAGAGAACCCACCCACGATCATGCACTAAGGGTCACGATCGTGGCCTGTGTGCAAATAAAAGCGGAGTCACTTTCAGATTTTAGTTTTTGAGGGACATTTCGGATATTTCGGACCCCAAAAGGACACTGGGGTTACCTTAATTGGAAAATACTATAAAAGTATTATAATGTAACCCTAGAAAGGAGTCTACATTCAGCCTACATTTGAAAAACCCAAAAGAGAGAGAAAAAGAATAGAGAGAAAAGAAGAAGAGGAAGAAGAGCAGGGTTCCAATGCCAAAGCTTCCCAGAATAGGTGATCTATCGATGCCGCTGCTTTCCTAAATCATCCAACCTAGGTTTCATTTCCTCCCCCATTTACCATTTTATTAATTTAATGTGCAACATTGAGATAGGTTGCATGTTTATGGATTTTGAGTTGTTAATTATGTTCTAACTTTTCCTTCGAGATTTTGCTTATATTTAATGTTAATATAGTTGAATTGTGTTTTGTTGTGGTTGATTAATGTATTTTCATATTTCAGTAACAAGCCGAGAGGGTGAATTTGATAAAAATGATTAGATTGGATTAACGAGAGTTAGGTGATGTAATTGACCACTTAATCAACCTAGTTAGTAATTTCATAGAGAGAGATCTCGTGCGAGATCTGATTATTTATTAGAGAGCTTTAGAACTAATTAGAATTATAGGCAATTTGTGAATTGAGAGATTGCAACTCCATAATTTGATTAGGGTTTACAGTTTAAGGAATGATTATAACTTGAGAGAGAGTAATCAACCCTACGTTCGTCTAGAGCCAACTCCCCATAAATACATAAAAGGCTAGATTAGCATTGATGATAAGTAAAATCACCTTTCTCATAGCTTGATTAATTCTCTTGACGTATTTCTATTGTTACATTATTTATTTGTTGTTATTTTATTTGATTTAGTTTACCTTTTAGTTTATTATTTGAATTTTAGTCTTAAACAAAGCACAACCTGAGTTAAGTGGTGCCTAAGCACAATCTCTGTAAGACAATATCTGCTTTTTACTAGAAGTAATGACCCGTATACTTGTGATTTTTAGCGTAAAATAAGCAGTTTGTTTTTGCAATTAACAAGGGGGACTAAATTTATAACAAATAATGTGGATGAATAGAAAATCCTTACACACAAATGGTTTATGATGCAACTGGTTATACCTTTCAGGTAAATATAGAAAATCTTAAAGAAGAACCAAACCCACATGTAAAAAAGTTTTTTCACTGACTAAAATCAGTTGACCAAGAATTATGGCCAAATTGTGAGACCATGACACAATTATCTTTAATTGCTCAAATATTGAACATAAAGTTTGAATGGCATATTTCTGATCAAAGTTTGGATAAATTTCTTACTTTGTATAATGAATCATTGCCTTGTGATCATATAGTGGTTGACAATTTCTACAATATGAAGAAACTTATTAGGAGTCTTGGTTTGCTAGTTGAAAAATTAATTATTGCAATTTTGGATGTACGTTGGATGTACGTTGTTTTAGGGAGATGATGTGGAATTACAAGAGTGCAACTTTTATGGTCAATCTAGGTTCAAACCTAGAAAGCGTTCTATGAAACATAAATTAGTACCCTGGAAGTGGATGTATTATTTCCCACTGACTCCAAGACTTCAAAGACTATATGCTTCTAAGACTTCAAAGACTATATGCTTTTGATATTACTATATCTCACGTGAGATGACATAATGAACATGAACAGGAAGATGGAATCATGAGCCATCCATCAGATGCACTTGCATAGAAACATTTCAATAACACCTATTTTGAGTTTGCAACTGAAACTCGCAATGGTAGATTAGGATTATCGACATACAGCTCCCAACTTTTTTGTCAATCCGACCAACAATATTCATTGTGGCTAATTATAATTACTCCTTATAATTTGCCTACATGGATGTGTATGAATAAGGCATATATGTTCTTAACGATGATTGTGCTAGGGCCAACGAATCCAAAATATAAAATTGATGTATCTTACAACCTTTAGTCTTTAAATTGTATCATCTTTAGGAATTTGGTATGGAGACATATGATGTGTCTCTTAAAATTTTTTTTGTTAAGAGTAGCTTTGATATGGATATTAGTGATTTCCTTGCATATGCTATGTTGTTTGGAGGGAGCACATTGGGAAATTGTCGTGTCCTTACTGTAGCAATAATTCTAATGCGTTTTATCTTCTTAACGGGTCCAAAACATCTTGGTTTGACAACCACAGGAAATTTCTTCCTCTAAATCATCTATTTAGACGTAATAAACAAAAGTTCATTAAGAATAGGATGGTACAAACACCTTCTCCCCTCATAAAGCTGGTGAAGAGATATTACACGAGATTGATGAATTAAGGTTGCTGAAATTTATAGAACTTGAAGCTGAAGAAGTTAATAAAAGCATTAGTAAAAACTTTGGTTGGAGAAAATGAAGTATCTTTTAAGATTTGCCATATTGGAAAAGTAATTTTGTATGTGATATTCTAGATGTGATGCTTATTGAAAAAAAAATATTTTTGACAATTTGTTCAACACCATAATAAACATTAAAGGGAGGACCAAGGACAATGCAAAATCACAAGTTGATTTGAAACTTTTTTGTAGAAGAAATAAGTTAGATAAAGATCTTCACATCGATAAATATCCAAAAGCATATTACACTTTAGACAAAAAACAAAATGAAATTTTGTGTGAATGGTTGAAAAGTCTAAAGTTTCCCGACGGTTATATTTCAAACATGGCAAGGTGTGTGGACATGAGAAAGTACAAATTATTTAGGATGAAAAGTCATTATTGTTATGTATTTATGTAAAGGCTATTTTCAATTGCATTTTAGGAGTTACTACCGAATAACTTTTGGGATGCTATAACAGAATTAAGTTTGTTTTTCAAAAGCTTAACTTCATCTAAAATGGAAAAACTAAAAAGGAAAATTCCAATTATCTTGTGCAAATTGGAAGGGATTTTTCCTCCAAGCTTTTTTGATTTTATGGAGCATCTACTTGTACATTTAGCACATGAGGCTAAACTTGATGGTCCAGTTCAATATTGATGGATGTATCCGTTTGAGAGGTAATTATAGTTAATATTTAAATAAAAGTTATAACATGTTTTAATCACAGAATTGTATTAACCCTATTTGTAATATAGGTATTCGCATCACTTGAAGAAAAATGTCAAAAACAAGATCGAGTTGAAGGTTCGATATGTAATGCTTATTTAGTGGGGGAAGCAAGTACATTTTGTTCATATTATTTTGAGCCTCATGTGCACACAAATGAAAGAAACGTTTCTCGTAAAGACGATGGGGGAGAAACGGGTGATGTTAATGTTAACTTATCCATTTTTACATATCCATGACGAACATATAGACTTTCAACAAAAAAATGTTAATAGCAAAGGAAATAGAGACTGCCCATGGTTACATTTTATTGAATTGTCAAGGGGTTCAACCTTTCGTGTAGTAAGTTTAAGTTAACTTTGAAATAGATTATTTGAGTTTACAAAGTTGTTTTTGTTCATAACTAAAATACATAATAATGCTTTTAGAGAGCTAATGCTTGAAACAACACAGGATGTTATCAATAAAGAAGTTGAAAGACATTTTCCTCGATGGTTCGAGAAATATCTAAGTTTTCACTTGTAATAATTGAAATGGTTGAATTATCAGATCAAAGTGATTACATGACATTATACTATTTAATATGTTTTTTTTTGTGTAGGCATCAGAAATCTAATAAAGAACAAGTTCATATGTGATCTTACGAAATGACCTTTGTGAATTATTAAATCGTATCCAGGGTATTCTGTTAATGGATAAAAATTTCATACAGAATAACATAGTCATAGCATTACAGCAGTAAATAGTTGGGTTTGCATACAGCGAGAATTGACAAATTACTATAGTAAAATTATTGAGATACTTAAAATTGAGTACCCTGCATTGCCTATAAAACAGAGTGTGATATTTAAGTGTGAATGGTTTAATCTAACTCCTAATGTTGGAACAAAAATGCACAATTGATACAATCTAGTTGAAATCAACCAGCGAAGAAGATTTAGACAATTTGAATTTTTCGTGTTGGCGATGCAAGCGATCCAGGTGTATTATGTCCCTTTTCCTAGCTTACAACGAGATAAATCAGGTTGGTTGGTCGTATGCAGAGTAAAACCTAAAAGTGTTTTTGAATTACATGGAAAAGGAGAAAATAAGATAATTGAAAGTGAAGCGTTTCAGGAAGATGTTTATGAAATAAATGCATTTGTAACATATGATAAGAATGAACCTTTGAACGATTCAAATAATGAATATATTGAAATTTCATTTAGACAGGATGAGGAGGGCAAGAGATCTGAAGAGGAGCCTGAGTTTGATTCAAATTCTTCTGAAAAAGAAGATGATGATGATTTTGTTTTATAATTAAGTGCTGATAGTGATTAATTAATGTTCGTAATAGAATATTATATGAATAAATCTATTATTAAATCAACAATATATTGTTATATATTGAATTTATATTGTTCGGTTATTGAAAAATTCAATAAAATGTGAATTTCAAGTTAAAAATATGCCACCAAAGAGAAAATAGGATATGATGCGGCCAAGGTTTAGGTTATAATGATTTAGAGAAGGCAGTGCATTCCCAGGTGAAGCATTAAATTCTACAGATGCTACTGCACATCCAAATGAGGCATCATCTTCTGTACTTATTGCTATACCATCCACCAGCCCTGCTATACTATCCACTAGCCCTATACCATCCACTGCCCCTATCAATAGAGATATCAGGGGTAAACGTTGTAGATGAATGAGGTGACCTCCAACCTGGGGCTAAAGGAGTTGATGGAAGAGCGTACATCACAATTGTCAACAATTTGTAAGTAAAATGCTAAAAATTTTGTAATACATGATAATACCATAGGTTTATTCTAAAATTATAGGTTTTAATCTGAAAATGAACTAAAATAACTTATATATTAGGTTGGTTTGGTCTGGAATGTGCTTAAGAAATATCGCATCAAAGTTCAAGAAGAGGATAGATCTTGAAGGTTATATATGGAAGAATGTCTCTCAGCCGACAAAGGATTTTTATTATCAAGAGTTTGAGGTACACAAAATATATTCTTTAATCTTTGTTATTTTATCTAATTTTATACATTAATTAGATAAATATTGTCATTTATAAGTACTTATAGTCTGTTTTTCATTTTTTTAGAAAGAATGTTTTTGGGATCCAAATTTTGATGTTATAATTTGTAATGCATGGGATAAACGAGCTTGTACACGTTATAGAGACTTTCTTGCTTCGATACACAAGAATGGTGTACGACCACCATATATATCTGAAAAATATGGAGTTGTTGGCAGCAATATTGGGCATCACCCGAGTCAATATCCATTTTATAGTGAAATTCTGCCAACAAACGTGAAGGACTAGACAAAGAGAGTTTATCTGTACACACTGGAGGATCTTTGGCCCACCAGGAGCATGCATTTCAACTTCTACGTATCAAAACTTTACACTTATATTCTGATTTTTGTACTTTGATTTATGAAATTTGATTTTAATTTAGTTTGATGTATGAAATTTAAAATGAAAATATATGTGCAATATGGAGAATAATAATATTATAAATGTCTGGTGCCATTAATGGTTATATTATTGAGTTAAATTTTTTTCTAACGGGGGTAAATTTCATAAAAGTAGAGGAAATTTTACCGAAATTTTTGTAAATTGTAGTCCACTTATAACAACTTATTCTGATGCAGGAAAATTCTATAGGCAAGAAGCCTACACCACCCTAGCTCTTTTTGCACACTCACACCAAGAAGCATGATGGTGTGACCTTTGTCAACACCCGATGCAGACAACTTCATGTACGTAAAATATACGCTTTAATATTAATTATTAAAAAGTATCACTTATTAACATAAACAATTATAATGATAGGACCAAATACAAGAAAGCATTGAACGACAGTCTTAGAACTCTGAAACTGTTGATGAGAGTGAAGCATATCTTGATGTAGTGGGTGGTAGGGACCGTCGTGGAAGGATTTTCGACTTAGGTTCATTTGCAAATACATGTTATTTGCAATCCTCCACATCTACTACAGCTGATCTAGTAGGCGGTCTGCATCAAATGAGAGAGTCCTTTAGCGTGAGAGCATAGTAGAGAGGTTGATGGAGTGCATAACCCAACTCCGCAATGAGGTAGATGAGTTGAAGTATAGGGAGATAACCTCATTGCAACAGTCAGAGCGTTCGCCTTCACCACCTGCATAGTTTCTGGATAAGTGAATGTATTTGCTAGTTTGCTACTCTTAAGTTTTTGTATAAATTCTTAATTTACAGTAATTTCAACATACTTATTCGTCTAAATTATAATTTTTTTATTATATCGTTCAAGAAAATATTTACTTTACATTTATCAATCAATGTTATGTATTATTTGAAAACATTAAATGTACAAAAAAATCATAAGATTATCAATAGAAAACTTAGGTAGAAAGTGAGAAATGGTAGTTTAAATTTATCATAATTAAATTTTCCGACAGAAAAACAATATTTCGTCACTAATTAACGACGGAAAGTTATATTATGTTGGTAGGTTACTGACAGAATATATCATTCCGATGCTAAGTTACTGACAAAATAATCTATTTCGTCGTGTAAATATTTAGCGAAGGATAAAATTTAACAATGAAATGTCGTATGTTCTTTGATAAATTTAGCGACCGACCTACAACTTACCGTCGTTAAATTCACCGACGGAATATTGTGATTTAGTTGGCAAATTAGCGACGGAATATTCTAAATTCGTTGGTAAATTTACTTTACTTTAATGATGGAAATGCAAAATTTTGTTGCCAAATTTATCGATGAATATACAAATTTTTGTTGCTAAATTTGTGACTGATTCATTTTATCCGTTGCTAAATTTTACCTATGGACATTTCTCCGACGACTCTTTCTGTCAGTAATTTTCATCACCAAATTTGTTTTCTTTATTTTCGTTGGTAATTTTTGTCACTAAAACTTATTTTTCTTATAGTGGATTGCAGAATTAAAGATAAATTAAAAAAGTTTTAATTTATCTAATTCTAATTATAAATTAAAATTATACTTTATAATCATTGTCAATATATTAGGAACATAATGAGTCACAAATTAAAAAGCAGTTTGTGAAGAAAAATCAATTTTAATTAAGTTGGACTTAATTATAAAATTTGAGAAACTTTAGGAATCAAATATGAGAGATTTTATTTTATTAAAATCAAATCAATTGTAATTAGAGTTTGACTTTTATTATAATTAATGTATTTAATTTTAATAAAAATTTCAAGACCCTAATGCATTTTCTATAAACAGGAATAAGGATCAGGGAGCTACACTCCTACTTAATTCCTCTCAATAATTGAGAAGCTGCTTTGTAAGTACTGTTAGAGGCTAGATAAGTGAATAACTCGTGATTGACACGTCGAAAAGCTTTCAAAGGATTTAAATTGGAAAGACGAATAAGGCATAATTTCTTATTTTACGATTCTTCTTTTTATTATTTCAAATTATTCAATTATTAAGATCCAAACGGAAACTATAAAAATTTTATTTTTTTGCTACGCCTATGATTTGATCACTGTTAGATTCTAACACTTGTCTCATCTAATTGCAAAATCGGTAATAACATCATTTTAATCACTAATATGTAAGAAGTCCGTTTTATTTGTGTGTACTTATTGAAGACTTTTTGAACTATAAAATGATACTATAGATACTACGTTCACTAAAATTTAAAATGAATATCATTAAAAATAAGATGTAAATTTTAAATTCATTTGTTAATTTAAGTCCAATATGAATCAATGGTATGATCACTCCCTCCCGTTGAATTCAGGGATTCTAAACAATTTTAGTTTGATGGACTCTAAAATACATTACAACTTGTATATATTGATGGGAAATAATTATGGCAAAAGATGCAATTGTAAAGTTCCATAGCTTTCCTCAAACTATGGATATGCCATATTCAGCAAAAGAAAACATCCCTTGGAAGCACTGTTGACCTTTGCCTTAAGTATTCATCGACTCCATCTCAGGCAATCAGCAAATGCCAAATGGGGTCTTTACGCAAACTTGTAGAACAATTTATGGTAAAAAAATTACAGAAACAGACTGACTTGCAAGTATCATGACTCGTCATAGTATACCTTGATTGACGATTTTTAGCTGGAATCCAAGAACATATAGAAATGATCATCACAAGATCGTTGAGCATGATTGAACAACTCTCCTGCAATATATTGTAGACTGGCGGGATTTCATGCAAAGATGATGACGATGTACCACATAATTGTGTCTTTTTACTGGCTTCAAAGAAAAGCACGGAGGCGTTTAAAAAGTATTAGGTACTTCAACACCATCATATATTTGTCAAAAATAAAATGTTTTCAAACTATGCTATAATATTCTTCCCTTAAGTATGAATATTTATAGAAATTAATTAGATTGGTACATTTCTCATCAGGTAATAGATTTATTTATTTATTTATGAACTTAACTACATGGCGAATTATTTATTGATGATCATTCGTAACTAATTTATTAAATATAAAATAATATTTTTAAAAATTTGTATTTTTATTTGCCCGTAAATAAGCATTAATAATTAATCATAAATATTTCTTTTATTTATTTATACTGAGCCCCTCCTCTTATACCCTTTTGTCCTCTTCCACATCCTCAATTTTCAGACTGGAACCACAACTCAACCACTCCAATCTATTTCTCCTTATGTTCTTAATATTTTGCACCTAGTGACATTACGTATGATGTTGGTCACGAGTTAATCCAACTTCTGTTCTTTTCTTTTCTAGTTACATATTCTTGGGAGAACATTTGCACTTCCACTATGGAGAAACATAGATGAAGAAATATATCCATGTCTTGCCGTAGAATAAGGGAATATACATAATTGTTCTGATTCTAAACATGCCTTGAGAAAACCAAGATAAGGAAATTATTTTCTTAATTTGATTATCACATCTCTTTTACAAAGAAGCCGAAGATGTTAGAGCCTTAATTAGAGGTTATTAATTAATCTTAATGAATTTTTCGTACTTCATTCTTTTGAATGTAAGCATAAAAAGAATCTAACATAACATTAGTTGTATTATGAATCGTAATCTTAAATAATTATTTGGGAAGGCTTGGATTAAATGAAGGAAAGCCCCTCCATTATTTATTTGATGCAGCCATCAATATAACATTGTTGTACGTCCTCTCATATATAGTTTATTTGCTTCCTGAGGCCTGATCAACTCAACAGCACTTCTCTTGCTCACATTCAATTTTAATTTTGACCTGTAACAAGATTTTGATGTTTCTGATGCGTCACCTCCTTCATGTAGGAAATGACATTTTCCTGGCTCACCTATTACACTATCAAATTGCAAATCAAGGAATCCACCTCATGAACATTTTTTACAAGAAAAAAAGAGAAAATCATCAGACTACCAATAAACTAAAAAAAAAGCTTTAATTTTTCTCTTCTTTCTTGTTGTTAATTAAGGTGGGGATTGGGGAATACCATTTTGTTGCAGAAATAAATGGAGAAGACGACAACTAATAATATTAGACGGAAGACGTAACCGGCATTAGCAAGGAGAATGAAGCGCAACGTTTAAATAAAGGCACAGGATATTAGCATGGGGAGGGCAGTAGCGTAGCAGAATGATGGAATCTTTTCTTTTAAAATCGGTTGTAACGAATAGGGCAGATATGTATGGGATGTACTCGTGTTTCTCTTTCTCTCTCATGTCGATGTAATTCTCTT
>JAOTAY010073496.1:0-16844 GCA_025629805.1 Erythroxylum baracoense | reverse complement strand
TGTCAAAAACACTTTAAAATACTCCTAACTCATTCCAATTTACCAAAATGACCAAAATGCCCTTCCCATAAGTGAGGCGATGTTACATTAACACCCTCTCTTTATTCACAAAACTAACTCTCACACATCCTTTCTCTTTGTTTATGTAGATGATATCTTGGTAATTGGTTCCTCACCCTCCTTCATCACAAAGCTTATACAGGATCTCAACTCTGCCTTCTCTATAAAAGACTAAGGTTCACTTTATCACTTCCTTGGTATCGAAGCTCACACCACTTCTTAAGGTCTTCTTACTCAAACCCAATACACCAAAGATCTCCTTCTTTGTACTTACTTTGATAAATCAAAACTTGTTCATACAACCATTACTACATCTTTTCCCTTGTCTAAAAATCATAGTGTTCCCCTTTCTGATCCTACTGAATATTATAACACTGTTGGTACTATTCAATACCTTTATCTTATCCGTCCTAATATTTAGTTTGTTATCAATAAGGTCTTTCAATTTTTATGGTGTCCTATTGACATTCACGGTGTCCTTTCATGAAATTCATTTCACCAAATCTTTCAACCTTTCTTTACGAGCTTATTGTGATGCTAATTGGGTTGGTTGTCCTGATGATCATTGTTTTACATATGGTTATTCTATCTTTCTGGGGACAAATCGTATCTCTTGGATGGCCAATAAACAACTCACTATTGCTTGATCCAGTACTGAAGCTGAGTACCGCAACATTGCTCTTGTTTCTATAAAATTATGTTAGATTACTGCTTTTATTGGTGAACTAGGTTTTGTCAATCTTTCTCCTACTCTCTAATGTGACAATCTTGGTGTTACCTTTTTAGCGTCAGATTTGGTTTCTCATGCTCATACAAAGCTCATTGAAATTAACATTCATTTTTGTTCGTGATCTAATTGCCAACAAAGCTCTACTCATTCGCCACATTTCATCCTCTGCTCAGATCACTGATATTATAACCAAAGCTCTTTCTTCTTCGGCATTTTAACAACTTCAAGAAAAACTCACGATCACATCCTCCTGT
Source organism: Erythroxylum baracoense (assembly GCA_025629805.1). Taxonomy (NCBI): domain Eukaryota; kingdom Viridiplantae; phylum Streptophyta; class Magnoliopsida; order Malpighiales; family Erythroxylaceae; genus Erythroxylum; species Erythroxylum baracoense. Next base: position 15,800 of record JAOTAY010073496.1, on the reverse strand, counting down.
GAAATTTAGTGGGGCTGATAACATCTGAGTATCTTAACCGATATCTACTATATATTGTCATTATTTTCACTTGCATATTTCTCTTATGTTGTAATCTTTTATTTACTAATATTCTTTATTTTATTTTTGCTTATCTAATTATCATCAAAGCTATATATAAAGAGTTGTTGCTTTAGTTAAACTTAGAATTGCCTATTGACTAAAGTATATTATACAAAATTCTAAATTAAAATAATTTTAAAATTAAAGGAAATAAATGTTTGACTAATTGAACGCACTTTTACAAGTGATATTATAAAGGTAAACACTAATTTATGGTAATAGAATTATTGTGTTTGCACTTGGCAATTCAAGTAATAGTTTAATGCTTGCTAACTTTTGAATTTCATTTGAATACTTTGTTTCAGTATCATATGAAACAAGACTAGTACATGAGCTTAGAGGTGTCCTTTGAAGCAATCACAATGTTGGCATCTGTGGAAGTCTGGCATTGATTCTCTTCTCTTTTACAAACAACTAAGTGCTTAATCTCCAAATATGAGGAAAACTATCTCCAAGATGAAATTCTAGAATGTTAGATCAAGCTTTTACCAAATCTGGCATCTTAGGACAAGCATGTTTGCGAAAACACGCTAGTAAAAAGGCTTTATTCTTTGACTTCGTGAAAGTTCAAGGTGAGGAGTTGGCTACCAGCACCATAGACCGCTTAAATAGTCTATGGATTGGCTATACAACTTATGTATAATATGTGGCTCATTAATAATATGGTTTTAATAATATTAAGTGCTAAATTTTGATTGATTAATTTGATTAAGTAGATAAGGTGTTGTTTTTTAAACTTATCGTTTGATGGGAATGATTAAGATATCCTTATTTCATAGAAACTATCCTTTCTCTTGCCTATGTGCCCCTCTTTACATTTTTACCATCGAAAAGCAAGATTATTAAGAGAAAGAGGAGAGAAATTAAGTTTCTTCATATTCAATCACCTGTAAGTGTTTTTCTCAATTTCTATTAAACTAAACTCATAGATCAAGGTATGTAATTTCTATTTTATATTTTGTATTTTTGTGAAAAACATATAATTTCGAGATTTGGATTAAAAGACTATTGCAGTTATGTCTACGCAATAATTATGCTCACATGTGGTATCAGTGATTAGTTTTAAATTCTATGATTTTCCATTAAAATTATGTTTAATTCATATTATTTCCGCATAATTGCTTGTTGAATTTACTGGAAATTTTCTTTATATCTCATGTTTTGTTCTTCCGCATGGGTAAGGTATTTATGGCATTAATTGGTCTCTCGTAAAAGAATATGGCTTTGATCGCCGTGCATATATATATAGGTAGAAGATGGCTTTGACTATCGTGCATGTATATATATTGTTTATTTAATTGGTCTTTTCATGAAAGAAGATGGCTTTATAAAATATTGTTATTTTTTTCTCAATTTTCGTGTATGTATTGAATAATAAATAGGTCAAATCACGTATTACCGAGGTTAAATGTAAACACTGATATTTTTGTTTTATTTTACCGATTTTTGTGCATATGCATATTAAGTTTATTTGTTTATAGATTTGTGTTATACTTAGTGCATGAAGCATGGATGAACCTTATTGTAATATAAAAGTTGCTGACCCATATGTATGAGAGCTATTATTAACATTTTTATTAGTATTGTTATTTTAAAATAATGTAAGTGGGTAGGTGCATTGATGATTAAAGTATGATCTATTTATGCATATGCACAATTTTAATATCCATATTTATGATAGTTTGTTAGTTAGCAAAGTGTCCAAGCTTTAATATTTAATGGATATTAATTTATGAAATATTTTAATTCAGTTACTCATGATTTATAGATGGTTATGAAGAAAAATGATATAATGAATTCATGGGCATTTGAAGTTCACTAATTATAAAATATTTCAAGATTCTCCAAAGGTTAATTAATTAATTTTATAATTTGTAGACATGAAGTGTTAATTTATACACTTAGAATGAATGTGTTTAGTACATCCAAAGATAGCTAGCATGTTTGTTGAAGGTATATTTAATTAACAATTAAATAATATAAAATTAGCATCATTATTGTAATTATGGTAGTTCTTAAAATTACCCAAAGGACATCCTAGATATATACTAAATGTTTTATGTGGAATAATTGTTTTGAATCTAATTTAAGTGTAAAGTTTTATGACTCAAAGAATTAATGTGTAAGCATTCCATCATGCTTTATAGTTTCTGTTCTGTTAACTTTAATTCAGTTACTTCATCTATTCCATCCTTAGAGATGTCAATGGATCGGGCTGGTCGGAGCTGGCTGGCCTGTGGCCCGGCCCTCTTGGCCCATCCTTAATAATTTTTTAAAAAATTAAAAATGATGTCATTTTTGTCATTTCAGTTGGGCCACGGGCCTAACAATTTTGGTCCGTGACCCAATTAACTCGAGTTAAAATTAGGTCGAGCCAGGCCAAAATTGACATTCCTATCCATCCTTTGATGGATTAAGGGCTCGTTTGGTAAACAACTTATTAGTTATTTTTTAGCTGATTTACATAAATTAGCTAGTTGACCATATTAAAAGGTTATTAAAATTTTTTGGTAATTTGGCTGATTAACTAGCTGATTTAAAACAATTAGCTGAAAATGAAAAAAGATGGTATATTGGAGCGTTTTGCTCCAACAGTCAACATCTAAGATATGAAAATACAATGTTGCCCTTTGAATTTAATGGGTGTTGTACGTATGTAGGAGTTTTGCATAAATCATCCACCAAATTCACGTTTTATTCCTCTTCATAAGCTTTTTTTTCTATTTAAGAAAGCAGGAACAACAACATTTTTTCAAACATAAAAATTATTAGTAAAAAAATAAAACTCATATATTTAAAATAACAATATATTTGTTTATATACATAAGAATTAGCGGATAATAAAATGAAAATAAAGATAAGATATCCACAATTTCACTAAATTTGGACATTAACATTAAAAAGATAAACTATAAATTTAGAACTAATTTGAATCAACTTTAAACACATGTTTTTTGAATAAATATAAACTAAATTTAAAATAAGTTAAACGTAATTTTATTTAAATTAGATTTATTTTTTAAATAACAAACTAATTTTAGAACATTTATAACATATATTAATCGGCAAGGAATCGTATCTTCTTCACTATAATGTTTTGTACATGTACATTTTAAATAATAGTATATTAAAAATTAAATATATCTTGATGCTTTCACTTCTTAAACATATACACATGCATATATATTAACCATGGTTATTTTATATCCCTTTTCCCTACCAGTCATAATGAAATAAGATATTTTTTAAACTCATACCCTCATAAGTCATTTTATACATAAACAGTTAACACTAATTAGCTAATTTTACCAAACATCTTTAATAAACAGCTGATGTTATCAGCTTGTCAAATCAGTTAATATAATATGCTGTTAGCTAATCACTGATATAATCAACTAATAGCTAATACAATTCGCTGATTGCCAAATAGGACCTAAATTACTCTGACTAGTGTGAACAAGGTCAATTTCACATTGATGTGTTCGATCTTGATTTGGCAGTCTAAGTTGAGAAACTAGTTGCTATTACTGATGTAAGCACTACTGAGGAAAAATCTTTCTATAAAGCTTAGGAAAGACTGAACATATTGAGTTTAATGTTTATGCAAATGATTGTTGCTAACAACATTAAGACAACTCTTCCCAACATTGAAGTTGCTAAAGAATTTATGAAATTTGTGGAAGATTATTCCCAAATTGCTGATAAGTCACTTGTGGGGACATTAATGGCTAAATTGACCACTATGAAGTTTGATGGTTCACAAAGCATGCGTGAACATTTCATTGAAATGTCAAATATAGCAGCAAGACTAAAGACATTAATATGAATCCTCTAGTCAAGCTCTTAAGAAAGAACATAAAGGTGATAGGTGCCATTTTTGCAGAAACTTGGGCATTATCAAAAAGATTGTCTAAAACGTAAAAGCTGGTTCAGAAAGAAAGGTAAGTTTAGTGCTTTAGTATATTTCGAATCTAATTTGGCTGCAGTTCCTTATAGTACTTGGTGGATTGATTCTGGTTGTACCACTCATGTTTCGAATACCTTGCAGGAATTCCTTATAACCTAAACCACAAACCCAAATGAAAAGTTTGTTTTGATAAGGAATCGTATCAAAGCTCTAGTTAAAGCCATAGGATCTTATCATTTGATTTTAGATATTGGACATCACTTAGATTTATTTTAGAAACTTTATGTACTTTCTGTTTCCCATAATTTAGTTTTCTTATTTGAACTTGATTCTATTGGTTATACTTTCAATTTGGGAGTGGATGTTTTAGTTTATTTAAAAATAATTGCATTATTGGTTTTAGTATTCTTTATGATGGCCTCTAGCCTATAGAAGTTAAATCTTGATAACCTTTTTGCTGAAACCCTACTAACCTTGCATCATTATGTTGGTACTAAATGTGGTTTAATTAATGAAAGTTTAGCTTTCTTGTAGCTTAAACGTTTAGGTCATATTTTTAAAGAAAGACTACAAAGACTAATAAAGAATGAAATTTACCAGATTTGGACTTCACTAATTTTGGTGTGTGTGTGAATTGCATTAAGGGAAAGCAAACCAAACACACAAAGGAAGGAGCCACAAGAAGCACATAGCTTCTTGAAATTATACACACTGATATATGTGGGCCTTTTGATGTTCCATCTTTTAATAGAGAAAAGTATTGCATCACATTTATTGATGACTTTTCACGTTATGGATATGTCTATTTATTGCATGAGAAGACCCAAGTAACAAATGCGTTAGAGGTGTTTGTTCATGAGGTAGAGAGGCAATTAAAAAGAAAGCTGAAAATTGTCAGATCTGACTAGGGTGATGAATTTTAGGACAAATATAATGAGTCAGAGTCAGGACAATGCTTGGGTCCATTTGCCAAATTTCTTGAAAAACATGGTATATGTGTTCAATACACAATGCCAAGTACACCACAACAAAATGTTGTGGCATAAAGGTGTAGTTATACATTAATGGATATGGTTAGGAGTATGTTAAGTAATTGGTCTTTACCCTTATCATTGTGGATGCATGCATTGGGGTCTCTTGTTTACCTGTTAAATAGGGTTCCTAGTAAGGTAGCTCTAAAAACCCCTTTTGAACAATGGAATGGAAGGAAACCTAGTTTAAAGCACCTATATGTTTGGGGTTTCCCAGCGGAAGTAAGAATTTATAATCCACATGAAAAGAAATTGGATGCAAGAACAATTAGTGAATTTTTATTGGTTGTCCAGAAAATTCTAAAAGGTATAGATCTTATTGTCCTAATCATATAACAAAAATTGTTGGAACTAGAAATGCTAGGTTCATTAAGAATGGTGAAACCAGTGGGACTATTGAAAGACCACGTAATGTAGTTATTGAAGAAATAAAAGTTCAAGTTCCCCTACTGACTTCTTCAATACATGTTACTCCTATAATTGTAAAATAGTTTAACAATTTACAGGAGCAACAAATAAATGACTAAACACTTCATGAAGAGCTTGTAGTTAATGAACCTATTGAACTTTCAATTAATATTCCAATTGTAGAACAACCATAAGAAATAAAATGAAAAAGGTCTCAAAGACTTAGAAAACTAGTTATTTCTAATGATTATGTGGTATATCTAAAAGAGTCAGAATTTGACTTAGGAAATAAGGATGATCCATTTTCGTTTTCGCAAGCCATTAAAAGTAGTAGTTATACTAAATGGATTGATTTTATGATAGAAGATTTGAAGTCTATAGAGCATAATAAAGTTTAGGATTTAGTCAAATTGCCTGAAGGATGTAAGAGAGTCGGATATAAGTGGTTTTAAAGACCAAATGTGACTCTTATGGCAATATTGAAAGACATAAAGGTAAACTTGTTGCTAAAGATTACACTCAGAAAGATGGCATTGATTATTAGGAGAATTTTTCACCTGTTCAAAGTAAGACTCCTTAAGAATTATTAGAACACTAGCAGGTTATTATGATTTGGAGATACATCAAATGGATGTAAAAACAATCTTTCTTAATGGTAATTTAGAGGAAGAAGTGAATATGAATCAACCTGAAGGTTTTTTAATTAAAGGAAAGGAAGACATGGTGTGTAAACTTAAGAAATCGATATATGGACTTAACCAAGCCTTCCAGCAATGGTATCTTAAGTTCAATGATACCATTACCTCCCTTGGGTTTAAAGAAAACATCATTGATTAGTGTATATATCTCAAAATCAATGGTAATAAGTTGATATTTTTGGTTCTTTATGTTAATGATATCTTGTTATCTACTAATGATCTTAGTTTAATGCACAACACCAAGAAATTTCTCTTTAAGAATTTTGAAATGAAAGATAAGGGAGAAGCCAGTTATATGATAGGAATTGAAATATTCCCTAACAGGTCGCAAGGACTATTAGGATTATCTTAGAAAGCTTATATTAATAAGGTTTTGGAGAGATTTGGCATGACAAATTGTTCTATAAGTGTAGTTCCAATTTAGAAGGAAGGCAAGTTTTATCTTAATCAATGTCCAAAGAATGAATTGGAATATAAGCACATGGCCAATATTCCTTATACATCAATTGTTGGAAGCCTAATGTATGTTCAAACTTGCACTAGACCAGACATTAGCTTTGCTATTAGTATACTAGGTAGGTATCAAGGTAATCCTGGATTGGATCATTAGAAAGTTGCAAAGAAAGTTTTAAGATATCTACAAGGTAATAAAGGTCATATGCTCACTTATAGGAGATTCAATCATCTGGGAGTGATTGGATATTCATATTCAGATTATATCGATTGCATTAATACCAGAATGTCCACTTTTGGCTACCTTTTCTTATTAGCTGGAGGGGCTATTTCTTATAAAAGTGTGAAGCAGTCTATCATTGTTACGTCCACTATAGAAGTTGAATTTGTAATATGTTTTGAAGCTACAATTCAAGGATTGTTGTTGTAAAATTTTATTTTTGGACTTGGAGTTGTTAATAGTATTGTCAAGCTGTTGAAAATTTATGACGATAATTCTACAATAGTTTTCTTTTGAAAGAACGACAAATATTCTAAAGATACTAAACATATGAAATTAAAATACTTGTCTGTTAAAGAAGAAGTTCATAAACAAACAATGTCAATTCAATATATTAGCATTAATTATATGATTGCAGATCCTTTAACGAAAGGATTGACACCAAAAGTCTTTAAAGAACATGTTGAAAGAATGGGTATTATGGGATACCATTATTGAGTTTTATGATGTTTGTATTTTGACATTGTGAGCTCATTTATGATTATGTTTCTATCAATCCTATTTTATAGCATACATTTATGAATAAATTATGTTGATAGGATTTGTTGTTAAATAAGACATGGTTGTTGGACAATTAATGTGTTTCTTATTTATGGATCATATTGAATAAAGCCATAATATTGTAGTATGTGGAAGGAATTATGTCGTTTTTTCATATTTGAAATCGTTTAAACTCTTATCAGTATCTTTGTTTGATTGTGATTTATGATATAATGAACATTAAAGAATTTACCAAAGTTTATGCGCAAAATGTTTATTTATTAAGAAACCATGATATAGCATTTTTCAATTAATGAGCCAAGTGAGAGAATGTAAACCTATATATATTATGTGGCTTATTAATAATTATGGTTTTAATAATATTAAGTACTAATTTTTGATAGGTCAATTTGATTAAGTCAAATAAGTTTTTGTTTTTTAAACTTACCGTTTGATGGGAACAATTAAGATATCCTTATTTCATAGAAACTGGTACTCTCTCTCGCCCATATGCCTCTCTTTATGTTTTCACCATTAGAAAGCATGATTATTGAGGGAAAGAGGAGAGAAATCAAGTTTCTCTATATTCAATCACCTGGATGGGTTTTTCTTAATTACAATTAAACTCAACTCATGGACCAAGATATGTAATTCCTGTTTTATATTTTATATCTTGGTGAAAATATAGAATTTTGAGATCATGATTAAAGGACTATTACAATTATGGCTATGTACTAATTATGCTTACATTGGCATATACAAGTTGGCTACTTTTAAAGAAAAATATCAATCTGCGACTCTAAGGTGGAATAATGATGTTGCTTATAAACAACCTTCTCACCAGCGTATGGCTGGATGAATCAGGTCTTTCGTAGATAACCCCAGAGATACACCAAAGATCATAGAAATACATGGAGGTAGTTAAGAACTTTTAAAACATAAAAGACATCAGTCAATCATTGAATAAAGGGCATCTTATTCAATATAAAACAGGTTAACATGGAATGTTAAAAAGAAGGGCAGTAGGGGTACTCAAGGATCCTAGAGTCATCAATTTGGCTAAACAGTACATTTATGAGGCATGCATTGATGTCGAATAAACAAAATCAATATGAGAGAATCAAGGACTAATTACATTCCATGCTAGAAAGGATCTACTTGCTTTCTCACAGGTAACAATGATTAGGCCTTTGAATTTTTTAATTATATAGGGGAATGGAATAGTAATTCTATTAGCAACGAAAGGATTGTTTGGGTCAAGTTATTACACAACCTTTGTATGAAAATTCTTCAGTTTATCAGGACGCATTCTCAAAAGCAATAATAATGTAGATTGGGGCACAAAATCTAAAACAAAAATTGACATTGCCAGAGTTATGATATCTACTCTTATAAAAGATATCATCAACAAAAAGATGGGGTTTAATATTGATGGACAATTATATGATATCTTTATTATGGAAGATTTTTCCTAGTATTTAGAATTAGGCTCTACCACAAATCCATCTAACTGTACCATCAATTTGGATTCTCTTTATGTGTCTAATTTTTTTGAGGATTTTTTAAAACGATACCTTAAGATGAACTCCGTATATAGTACAGAGGAAGCTCAAACTGGAGTTGCAGTTAAGTTTTGGATTGTTGAGAGCTAAATAGAAGATAGAACAGCTAACAATACTGCACTGTTGTACAAGTATTTATAAAGACAGAGAGAAAAAAATTTCTAGATAAAAAGAACCACACTTCTATTAATGTATTGCGCTAACTTAAATAGACTTATAATGTATTTAAAGAACTACTACTTTCCTAAATTATCATCCACTACTTTTCTAAAAATAACCAATCGTTAATTCTAAAAACTACTCACTATAGAACATATTCCAAAAATAAAAACTATACCAAAGAATACTCCTGCAGTTTTTACACGCTTGAAAACTGCTTCTAAACTAACTCAATTCATGTAGAGGTCTTCCAGAAACAATTTTGAATTAATTATCAACATTAAGCAGGAGGATAGACAATTGATCATTTGAAAGGATTGAGTGACTTGAGTGATAGACAACCAATTGAATGAAAATTTAATTATACGAAATTTCCTTTAGTTAACGAGCTTATAACATTATCAGATTAAGAAAAGTGGTTAACTTGCTATATTCTAATAAAATTCAAACTCGAATCATGCCTGCTAATAATTAAATAATGATATTGGAAAAGAAATCCAACTCTTCTCCCAACAAAATATCCCTTATTAACTGCAATGATGAAGCGAATGTGCTTGGCATCAACCCAATTATTGAGAATGATATAAACAATAGGATCAATGCCAGCTCAGATATACTCGTTGACTTGATAGAGATTTTTGTTTTGAGATCACAAATGATAATTAAATATCTACAAACACTGTTAGTTTATGCCCTACAACCAATCACTTTGGTTGTAATTTAGTGACAATTACTTAAAGACATTCTTTATCTTGTACATGTTTAGGTGTACATGATAAAGTCCATAGGATAATCGTACTTTGCAAATAAAATTATAATGAGATTATAATTATGAGATTCATATTACATTTATGTATTATCCCTATATTATTCCTAGTCATAATTCTATTGAGATTGGACATTAATAGATGCAAAAACATTAACATACATTATTTTTTTCCTTATGAAGGAAGTAGTCGATCTCATAGGCTAAAGTATGGAGATATTTAAACAAATATGTGGGTCCTTGTTAAAGAACAAGTTCACATAAAAAAACCCGATATGAGCAATCCATTTAGAACATTACTTGTATGTTTATGAAATTCTCATTAAGATGATTGTATAAGTGATCCTTTAACTTGAAGTCTCTAAAGTTATCTTGTATAGGAATTGCTATGTTTTGATACTACTTATGACCTATTTAATCATAGATTGGTCAATTGGTAGTCATTGGATATAACGTGAACTATATAGAGATAGATGTGTGATTAAGATAAGATTCATCAGCCTAAAGTAATTAGGGAGAATGTTTTGTTGTTCTCGATCAGTATTAATTCGAGAAATCTTTAGCAAAATTATAATAACGTTTTGTAAATAGTTTATAAATGTTATTAACTGAATCGATAGCTAATGATGGAGAACTAATATGATTGGACTAAAAATATAGTAGACATTAATTTCATATTTTATGTTTAATCAGAACATTGTATGATGAAATGATTGAATTATACAAAAACATTATGCATGAAAAGGTTAGTCAAAACCATTTTGACATTCTTAAATATTTGGGTGGTCATGATGCGTTGCTAAATGCCAATCTTGCTCTACGATTATAAATTGTTTAATTGGAGAATCAATGATAAATTAAAAGGATTTTTAATTTATCTAATTCTGATTATAAATTAGAATTATAATTTATAATCATTGCCAACATGTTTGGGAACCTAATAGGTCTTACATAAAGAATGGGTTGAAGAGAGCAAAGATATTTTAATCAAGTTGGACTTGATCGTTAAGTTTAAGAAACTTTATGATTAAATATGAGATATCTAATAAATAAGGATCAATATGAGATATTGGATCTTATTTAGGCATAATTGGTATTTAATTAGAATTGTTTGTAATTATAATTAAAGTTTAATTGAAATTAGAATTTAATTTTAATTAAGTTATTAAAACATCCAAAGCTTATTATAAATAGGCTTAAGATCTATGGAGCTAGCACTTATTGCTTAACCTCTCTGTAAGTGTTACAAAATTCTCTCAACCTATTATGTAGATACCTTTAGAGGCCGGACATTTGTGCCGCTATGGTGGTTAAAACGAATCGATTTTAGAAATGGTTTGAGGGATACTATAAGAACATGATCAGACTTCAGAATAAGGTACGAATTTAGATTTACACTTCATTATGATTTATGTGTTAATCATTTTATAGAATTAATTTGATTTTATTTTTTAGGAAACCAATTTGCGAAAAAGTTTTCTAATTGTTCCGCTGAGGTCAGGATCGAATCTTGACCTGGTTTCCTAATAAACACAACAAGAAATGGTGAAAGACGAGAAGGAACATAAAGTTAACATAATTTGGGAATGTCGATTCCAAATCTAGTGATAAGATCAAGAATCAAAACCAAATTGTGATTAAATCAAAATAACTCAATAGTCTCCACCCACTAATGAGGTAAAGAAAACATGGAATGTAGGTTTCAAAATCATATTGTTTCAAGAAAAGCATGAGGAGCAAATAATAGCAGTTATTAGAGAAAAAATAGAGAGAGATCTTCAAGCAAAACTAGTGAAGGAGCAGCAAGTGCAATAACAAGGTTGAAACCAAAGGTTTGATGAAAATCCTTAGCTAGAATATAAGAGGCATTATTAACACAACTAATGATAAATACTTGCAGAGTTTAATTCATTCCATAAAGGTGTCATTGGTTGGGCTTTTGGAAACAAAAATTGAGATGATTATAATGATTAATCTTTAAAATATGAGGAAACTATCCTTCTTCTTGGGATTAGGTATAATCAAGAGGTCTATCTCGTGGCCTTTTAATGATCCTAACATCCTATGCAATAGTGAGACCTTAAAGAGGAAGCTGGATTGCTATTATGTTTTTTTTAATGCAAAGATGGAATCTAAAAATAGAATAAGGTTATGGGATAAGCAGAATGGCGTTATCTCAGCCCTTTCAAATCCTTACTTGATAACTGGGGATTTCAATAAAATCTTATCAATTGCATAATAGTCAAATAATAATGGGGATATGTAGTATATTAATACTTTTTAAAAACCTTATTAATTAAGCATATCTCATTGTTTTATCATTAAAAGGGAGAAGGTTTACTTAGGGAAATTCACTATGAAACTTATGCATTGACAAGTCTTTTATGAGTACAAGCTAGCTCCAATAATTATCCAAAATAGAGATATTCAAATTACAACAACAATTGTCAAACCACTGCACCTTTTTAATTAATCTATCCATATAAGTAATTGGAGGATCAAGGCCATTTCAATCAATTAATACATGTTGGGAGTACTAAGATTTTATGTCATTCATAACATAATTATAGCATAAAATCTTAAATGTAAATGCTGATAAGATATGGTGTTTAAATTAAGGCTACTGAGAAGAGAATTGAAGATTGAAATGAGACGGTCTTTAGACATATGAAAATAAATTAAAGACAAAACATGAAGAGCTACATCAGTTAGACCTTCCAGTAGAAAATGGAACGTTATCAGAGGATCAAACAAGACAATTCTAAGATCTCAAGCTATAAATTTATTCTTTACCTTGACAAGTTGACTCTTTGTGGAGACAAAAAGCTAAGAGTCAATGGATTCATAATGGAGATCAAAATACCAAATTCTTTTACATTAAAACGTCCTTAAAACAATGTTGGAACACAATCACAATACTATTAAAGGATGAGAGACTGACTAAGGGCGAAGTAGAAATAAGTGATGAAATTAGAATTTCTACACAAGTCTCTTCTCTGCCACCAGAAAATGTTCCTAGTCACACCATCTTGACTTTGAATCGTTAAGCCAAGATACTTAAACATAACTCGAATGTACCTTTACCTTTGTTAAGATCAAAATTGGCCTAGATTCATGCGATAATGATAAAAATTTAGGTCTAGATGGCCTAAACTGTTAAAATATAATTTGAACTTTAGAGTTTCTAAAGTTCTCTTGAAAAATATCTAAAATTACAATGTAAGACTAGGATTTATTTCTAAAATATTCTTATGAGTAAATAATGCCTAGAGCATTAGATTTTTCTAGAGAGCATTTAGTAAGTTAGTTGGGTAGAAAGTTGTTGGGCATTTAAGTAGTAGTTCTATAGTAATCTTAAGCTCCCTATAAATACCTCTTGTACCAAGCATTTTAAGAAAGCCAAAAATTTGAGTGATATAGTCTTCTCTCTAATTCACTCTTCCACCTTCCAACAAAGTGGTATCAGAGCTTGGTTAATTTAGCCAAAAATAAAGTTTGTGTGAAAAAAATATAGTGGGTAAGTTGTGAGAAAAAGAGTGGCCAATTTTGAAATGGTTTCATTATAATATCCTTGTCTTATAAAGGATAATTATGAGAATTGGTGTCTTTGAATGAAAGCCTTAATAGGCTCACATGATGCATAGGAGATAGTAGAAGACAAAGAAGAAGGATCAACAAACCCTCACCATCATCGACTAATGTTTGGATTATTCAATGTTTGCAAAGGTGGCTGACACAACTACCCTAAAAGAACCTTGGGAAATCTTACAAAAGTCTTTCCAAGGAGTAGAGAAGGTAAGGAAAGTAACGCTTCAATCTCTAAGAACGGATTTTGAAGCAATTAAGATAAGGAATCTGAATCAATTTCGGAATATTGCTCGAGGGTAAAGATGATAACAAATCAAATGAAGAGATATGGAGAGATGGTAGAGGATGTTCGTGTGATGGAAAAGATCTTTTGAACTCTCACTCCAAAATTTGTCTATGTGTTGTGCTCCATTGAAGAATAAAAATTTTTAGAGGAGATAACTAATGAATAACTAGAGGGATCCTTATAAGCTTATGAAGATAAGATTAATAAAAGACAAGCAGAAGCATTAGAGCAATCTCTCAAAACCAAGGTCTATTTGAAGGAAGATAGGGGAGAAAGTCAACGAGGACATGGACGAGCTCATAGACGTGGCCAAGGTCGAAGAGGAAGAGGTAATCAAGACAACTTCAATAAATGGGAAAGAGCTTTTCAATCAAGTAAAGGTCGTGAAAATGCAAGAGGTAAAAGACGAGGTTATAATTTGAAGAGTAATGAAAGGAGGTATGAAAAATCCAACATTGAATGCTAGAATTGTCATAAGTTTGGCCATTATTCTTAGGAATGTCATAGTTCCGTGAATAATGGTAAGGTAAGAGCTAATCTTGTGGATGGTAAAGAAGAGATGAATCAACTATATTGCTAGCACTCAAGGAGGGAAAGAAGGATGCATGAGCTTGTGGTATTTAGATAATGGTGCAACCAATAATATGTGTGCTCTAAAGGAAAAGTTTGTGGAGCTTTATGAAAATGTACAAGGCAATATGTCTTTTGGAGACTTATCAAAAATTCAAATTGAAGGCAAAGGTACAATTCTCATCTCTTCCAAAGATGGTAGCCATAAGCTTATGAATGATGTTTATTATATGTAAGTTAAAAAATAATATTTTAATCTTGGGATAACTTTTGGAAAAGGGTATGATATTCACATGAAAATTAATTATCTTTGGCTTCAGGATCAAAATGGTATATTGATTGCTAAGGTCATTATGTCAAGGAATAGGATTGAATCTCAAAACATTTGATGCAAAGTGTTTAAAGGCTACAATAAAGAAGGAAGCATGGTGTTTACACATGAGATTTGGACACTTGAACTTTAGCACCATCAAAGAAACGGGAGAGAAGAAGATGGTGACAGGGATGCGTTTTATTAACCATCCTAATCAAATTTGTGATACATGTCTTCTTAGCAAGAATGCAAGGAAGAGTTTTCCAATGGAGGCTACATTAAGAGCAACTAAACCACTTCAACTTGTACATATCGATGTTTGTGGGCCTATTAATCCATCATCATTTAGTGGCAATAAATATTTCATCCTCTTTATTGATGATTTTAGTAGAAAGATATGGGTATACTTCTTGAAACAAAAGTTTGAAGCATTTGCTACATTCAAGAACTTCAAGGCTCTTATAGAAAAGGAAAGTGGCAACAAAATCAAAGCTCTAGGGTCTAATAGAAGAGGCAAGTTCACCTCAGTAGAGTTTGACGAATTTTGTGAAGCTAATGGAATTCGACGTCCTTTAATGGTCCCTAAATCACCACAGTAAAATAGCTTCGTGGGGAGGAAGAATATAACAATTCTTAACATGGCAAGCATTTTGAAGGCTAAGAATATGCCTACGAAGTTTTGGGCTAAAGCTGTCTCTTGTGAAGTTCACATATCTAATCACTCAACATCAAGTATTAAGGATCACATGCCAATAGAAGCATAAAGTAGACACAAGCCTATTATGAATCACTGTGTTTGGATGCATTGCTTACAAACACATCCCGCAACAAAAGAGAAGCAAGCTTGATGATGGAAGTGTCAAAAATGTCTTTGTTGGCTATGACACCAACTCAAAAGGCTATAAGTTATAGAACCCAAGAAATGGCAAGGTAGTGGTGAGTTGCAATGTAGAATTCGATGAAGATGGAGCATGAAATTGGGAAAGAAAAAAAGAAAGAAACAATGACTTCATTCCATACTTTGTTGAGGAAGAAAAAGAAGCCATGATATCAATACAAGATGTAACTTCACATCTAATAGTTATGATTTGTATTGTATTTTAGGGTTAGATTTGATAATTATTTTAATGTCATTTCAAGTGTTTAGTATGCATTTAGGGTTTAATTAGGTTAGTTTTTATGTTTAAGTGTTTTTAT
>JAOTAY010073428.1:0-16854 GCA_025629805.1 Erythroxylum baracoense | reverse complement strand
GACAAAATTGGGTGGAGACAGCAACCAAACAGGTTAGGGGACAGGACTTTTGTGTCTCTGTCATCCGTCTCCACCCTTAGAGACGCTAACCAAACACTACGTTGGGGACATGAACCAAATGCAGGGTTAGCTAACAAGAGGGCAGGAATGCTGCAGTTTCCATTCTGAGTGTAAATTTTCAAAAAATTTTGGGTTGATTGAATGTCGTACAGTACCACATTTAGATGTACTAATATTAGTAAATATAATTACTGTTTCGGATATTTTTTAAAAATTATAAAATAGTATTTAATACCTTTCAAAAAAAAATATATAGTATCTAATTTTTTTAATTACGAAACAGTCCCTAAATATATTTTACTATCTAATTTTTAGTTTTACTTCAATTCTGTCTGAAAAATCATAATAGTGTAAATTTAAAATAACATAAATTTATTTGTTTATATTAATATTACTTTTCACATATTTCACATATAAATAATAATCACAATTAATAAAAAATTATTTAATTTTTATACAAATATAAAAATAAAGATAATACAAAGTATTTAAAATGTTACAATTTTATCACATAGTAAAGAAGAATTACATCAAAATAATAAAGTTTCATGACTTCATAAGTATTATAGCATGTTGAAGAATACAGCCAACTAGATGCAAAACCTAAAACGAGTTCAAAGTCTTTTATTTATACTGCATATATAGAATTTAACATATGCATATACTATAAGTGAAATTAAAAGAAGAGAAGAAACAAAAATCTGAAACTTCTTTCAATTGAATATCCACTTAAATCGCATTAATTGCAATTCCCATTTGGTACAAAATTCTCCTAACTGAGACGAGTCTCACCATTACTATCATTCAAATTCATTGCGCTAAATGACATGTCAATACTTTCTCATTCAAGATTACCTTCCAAGTCACTCTCATCTATCAAACTTGGTTTCTCAAAAACTTAATTCGTTAAAAGAACGAATGGTCAAGACAAACTGGATCTACATAACTAATTGTTCTATTAAAAGTCATAGTAAACAAAAAAAATTAAATTACCAAGTAATTACAAAAATTATATTCAACTTAATATCGATAATAACATATCTTTCTCAAAGGTTTAAATTATATCAAACAAAGATCATATAGTTTAATATTTTATATTTCAATCTATTCCTTTTCTTGGAATGGATGAATTTAAATGTGCTATAATTCCGTTCACATCATATTGCGCTCACACATTAACTTAGAATTCGAATTGTAAACTTTTGCGACTCTGGAACACTAAGTAACTGCGAGACAACAAAAATAACCTTATAAACAAAATAAAGTAATTAATTTCCAATAGGCAACAAAAGTGAAAAAAAATAAACTTGGATTAAGTTTGTCACTTTGATGAATTGCAATACGCATCTCAAAATCACTAGAAGCATCCTTATAAATTTCTACTTGTGAGCTTAGGAGATCTTGCATCATCTTATGAGCAATAATTGTTGCAATAGTTAATAGTATTTTCTTATTAACTTCAACGTTCTTTGTAAAACTTGGCATAAAATAGACATTAGGATTCAAAAATACCCCAACTATAAACAATAGAGATCAAAATTTTCTTTCTCATCTCTCATTGATGACTACAAGATAAAATGTATACAAAGAAGATCTATTTTTCATATTGACCTTAATTGCTTCTTTCACCCTCTCCTAAAAATAACCTATTATTGCTTTATCATCATTATTAGCCAAATAAAGTACTCTCACCAAAGGCTTATAATGAAAAATTGACATTAGGATCAAATTTTATAATCTTCAAGTATAATTTTAGAAACCTCCAATCTAGCATTAGACCTAGCATGTTAAGATGCAACTCACTTATTACTTGTGAACATTTGCGTTAATTTCTTCTTCATCAGAATAAAACATTGAACTGATAAGAAATTAGTTGCAAACCTTATAATAGTATGATGACACAAATTCCTACCATTGGTGAAATTATTTCTCATTAAATTTAAGATTCATATACGATTATATATGAACTTGGTTACTTTTTTTACTTTCTTTATAATTTCATAAATGATAGGAAAGTATCTAGCATCTCATATATTTTTCAACATCAGGTCAATGCAATGTGCATCATAAGGAGTCCAATAAAAAGAATTATACCTATTTTGCAACCTTCTTCTAGCTACTTTGTAAGTAGAATTATTGTTAGTAATGAACTATTGTTAGTAATGAACTGAATAATATTTTCTGGCTCAACTTTATTCACAACTTCATCAAATAATAAAATAAAGTATTAAAATTTGTAACAACGCTAGATGCATCAATAGAGTTCAAAAATATATCCTTTTTGTAAAAAAACCAAAAAATTGATAACAGGTTCCTGTTTTCTATTTTTCCAAATATCACATATGATTGAACACTTATAAGTAGCCTAAGTTATTATTCTTTCATCTAAGTAATTGTTTATTTCATAAACAAAGTTGCTAAGAAGTTTACTTCTGTAATCATCAATTGAAGGAGCTTTATATCTTGAATTGTTAGAGATAATAACATCCCTTACAGGCTAGTAATAATATAATTGAGCAACATTGAATGATATACTTAAATTGTACCACCATCTAACTATTACCATGCCCACATTATGAGCAACTTCTTTAGATTGTAAGGCATTATAAATTGAAGGTTCAAGTGTTGTTCGTGGTACAAAAAAGGTTTAAAATCTGTCTTCATCTTTTTCTTATATGAGGTGTAACATTCCCTTACTATTGGGTAGGACTAACATCTTCAACATCCTTGCAATTATCCTAACCACCTCAAAAGGAACTTCCACTACTATTTTATAGTTCAGTCTTTGCTTTATAACTTTTTCAAGTTGATACTCTTCAAGCAAAGTTTTCATTTATCATTTTACATCATGACTCACTTTATTATAAAGCTCCACATCACCTTTGATTCTAGCTTAATGCTTCTTTAATATGGTGATTTTCCTACCTTTTAAATGTTTGTTACAATACAAACAAATGGTACGGTTCTTTATTCTAATAACAATCTAGCATAAGCCCAAACTAGATCCTCAAATTTCTTGAAGTGGCTGAGTTGTTAGAATACTTGAACTTCCCTCCATTTACCTGTAAAATAAATAAAATCATTTGTCAAAATCAAATTACTAACCTCATAACAAAATAAAGTGTTCTTCCAACTTAATTTCATTATCAAATACTATCAAAAAATGTATATTGTTCAACTCAAAATAAACATAAAAGCATGTCTTATATTTTAAAAACATACACACAACTTGAACTCTAAATACATACATACTTATTATATTTAAAGTTAATAGTCCAATAATACTTATTATCAACTACCAATGACATGAAAATGCAGAATAAGTTATGTAAAATAACAAAATGAAATAAAGCATCCGCAACTTCTCAACAATCATATGATATAGACATGCAAGTGAATTTCATGAACTTATATATACAAATCCTTAAGAAAATTTGATCCTTAAGCACATTCTATCCAAAAAATTATTAGTATAACTACCATAAATATCATAAAAATTTTATTTATAAGTACATTAATAGCATACGTTTCTTGTAACTTACTTTTTTGGCAATAAACAATTGCATATTACAAAAATGACTTTATTTAAAAATTAAAAACATCATTATGCTCTCATAATTATAATCTATATGGAAGAAAATCATATATCATAATTTATTTCATAATAATCTCAAATAATCAAATCTAAACTATTATAAATTCTATAATGATAAAATTATCTAAAAATCTCAATCAATAATTTATTTTAGAATGATAATTTTATCTCCAAATTTCAACCAACAATTTATTCTATAATGATAAAATCATACCAAATCCAAACTATAATTTAAAACATATATTTATTGTTCATGATCATAAAGTCATCACAAATCCAAAATCTAAACTATAATCTAAAACTTGTTTTTGTTGCTTTAAACAAAATTAAGACACTATTAATTAGTAATTATTAAACACAACATAATTCGTAAATTAATCAAAATGCAACCTTTTTATGAATCAAGCCAAAGCCACAATTGTCACAACATAATCTACAATTTGATTAACAAAGCCACAATTACCACATCACAATCTACAATTTGATTATGCCAAACAAGTTCAGAGTAAGCTATTTTATGGTTACAATTTCATATTTTGCTATTTAATCCCTTTAAAATTTTACAAAATCTAACAATAAATAATTGATATTTGCAATTTAATCCCTTTAAAATGTTACAAAATCTAACAATAAATAATTGATATTTGCAATTTTGGTTGATATTAGTCGGTACCATAACCCGGTACGATACCCACAAGTTTCAACTTAATTTTTGATTTTGTAATAATAAGAAATTATTAATTAATATATATTATTTAATTTATTTAATATTAATTATTAATAAAAATTATGATTAATATTGTTTAATTATTTAATTGAACTTTATAATAAATTTAAATAAAATCTAAAATTTTATTTTAAAATTTTAAATTTATTGAAAATTTTAAATTAGATTTTAGATAAAAGCTAACCAATTCATAGATCCACTAGCAGCTACTTTGTAAATACAAAGCTATTTTATGTTTGTAGGATTTCACTAATGAGCTATTTGAGAGCTACTTTTAGTTTTTACTGAATGTTGGTAATATTGTCTTTTAGATAACCACTGATCATATTTGGTCAAATATTTGTGGACATGAACATGTGAATTCGATATATCTGTCATGCATGCATGCATTTATCAAAACTTTTTCCTTTCAAGAAATCATGTACTCAACTTTACTGTTAGTGTAAGTTCATGATAGCTTTATTAGCTGCCTACAACACAAACATCCATACAGAGAGGGTGGGTATGCTGACATTTGATGTATATTTGTTATAGAGATGTCTAATGGAGTTTTTTCTGGTAGAAGATAGGTGTTATGTTACTATTAGCCCCTTGAAGCGGGAGAAAGTCCCATGTAAACATTAAGCCCTTTACCTTTTTTTACATCGAAGAGCCTTGTAGTTCAAAACTCTATGTAAGCAAAATAGTTATACTATTTTGAGAAAATGTGCATAAAATCGCAGTAAAGCTATTAGAGGATAACTTTCTCAAATAATAATAACAATAAAAAGCTTTTAAAGGATAAACCAAGCAACGAGAGATAGAGATGGGCATAAGGGGATATGCAAACATGAAAGGTATTGAGAATATTTTGTTAAAGAGTCCAATATTGAGAAACATTTCAGTAATTATCACTCTTAAATTAAATTTCTTGGAATACCTATGGTACATAAGAAAGAATTTTCTAACTGTAATAATGAAAAATGAAAAGATGAACTTCTACATTCCAGATTATGATCATATACCAGTTGAAAGCAGGAATTTTATCCATAATCCATTTTAGATGTTGGGTTGCTTGATAATTCTCTGCAGGACCACAGTTCTTACCCTTCAATATCTCTACTACTGTATCAGCTTGTGCTCCTAAATCCTCCACATTCTTCATGAACACGTCAAGCTTTTTCTTGATCTCTTGCATGGACAATGTCACTGCCTCCTCTTCAATTATGAACTCTGCATTTTGCATCAGATCTTCAATCTCAATTTCAAGGTTGTTAACGAGAATCTTGATACTGTCCAAGTCCTTAATAGCAACATAAGTGTTGGAAAAATGTGAGGGGCCCGAAATAAGGAGGAGTGTATTTGAGGGAGAGAGAGAAAGCATTGGGCTTGAAATAGGAGGTCCACCACCAAAATGCCTTTTGGCATTTTGATTTGGCTCCTTTTTAGCTTATAAGTGCTCCTCTTCTTCTTCTTCTTCTTTTCAATGTGGGACATTCCCACTTCAATATTCCAACACTCCCCCTCAAGTTCAACTGGCTTGCCCAGTTGTGACTTGCCTTCAATTTTTTCTATTTTTTTCTTCTTCTTTTCTTTTTTCTTTTTTCTTTCTTTTTTCTTCTTTTTTTGGGCATTTTTTTGACTTTTTTTGCCTGGGCTTGTGTTCACTTGGAGTCTCAAAGGCCACAATGTCTTTCTTGGGCTTGTACTCTTGTTAAACTTCAGAGGCCACAGCTCTATTTCTTTTCTTCTTGCCTGCCTGGGTCTTCCTCACTAAGCCTTCTTCTTTGGGCTTCAGGTCTTGGGCGCAGGTCCATTGTTTTTTTCATCTTTTTGGGCTTTAGGTCTTGGGCCACAGGTCCATTGTCTTATGCCTGGGTCTTCCTCACTGAGCCTTCTTTCATTGGACTTCAATCTTCTTCTTCATTGGGCTTTCAGGTCTTCTTTTTTATTTTTGGGCTTCTTCTTCATTTTTTGGGCTTCAACCTTCTTTATTGGGCCTTTTAGGTTTTCTTCATTTTTTGAGCTTCAGGTCTTAGCCCGCAGGTTCATTTGTCTTTATGCCTGGGTCTTCCTCACTGAGCCTTCTTCATCTTTTTGGGCTTTCAGGTCTTGGATCTTCATGGGCCGAAACAAAGCCGGTGGGCTCTGATACCATGAGGGAAAAATGTGACGGGCCCGAAATAAGGAGGAGTGTATTTGAGGGAGAAAGAGAAAGCATTGGGCTTGAAATAGGAGGTCCACCACCAAAATGCCTTTAGGCATTTTGATTTGGCTCCTTTTTAGCTTATAAGTGCTCCTCTTATTCTTCTTCTTTTCAATGTGGGACATTCCCACTTCAATAATAAGTACCAACTTGCATTGTGCTTATTAGCTCCTTCTAACTCTGAAGTGCATTCTCATAATTCTTCCATAAGGAATCAATCCACTTCCTTATAGAGCCTAATGGGATGGATGTCGCAGCAACAAGTGCAGCAGCGACAGGAGGAGCAGCCACGACAGTCACGACGATAAAGCAAATTAGTACCATGGCAAAAGTAGCAGCAAATATTATACCTGATACCTCCTCCAAGCATGAATGCATTTGAGTTTCTTGTCAAACTTGTTCTTTTTAAGTTGTAGTTTTTCAAGCATCAACATCTGCTGCCTGTAAACAGATTGAAAGATCTAAAGAACTCCTCAGTAAAAGGGTTGCGGGAAGCCTTGAAATTCTTCAGCTTCTCCAAGGTTTTCACGAATTTTCTACCACGAACTTGGCTTTCCTCTTCAAACTATTGAAGGGCAACTAGTATAAGCAATTGGCTATCGCGGGCACGTTTCAAGCACTTCTCTAATGTTGTGCAAAAATCTAGAGTTTGTAGGCTATTCTCAAAGTACTCCTCCACAAGCTCAAACAGTTCTTGGTTCTTCCGTATGTCTTTCCTGCACTCTAAGATCACCTTTACAACCTCCTGATTCATATCCAAAAGGCATCTTGTGACTTCCTTCAATTAATCAAATGAAAGTGCTCTAACTTCCATGCCAATAGCAAGTGTGTTGATGACATGATTTGTTTGAGCATAGAGACTGGCATCAAGACACTTCAAGTCTTCGTTAATTTTACAAGCAGCTTTATAAGAGCTCAGTTCAGTTTTGTACTGTAAATTATTGTTAAGATGGATAATAGATGTTGCTTCTGTAGTCTTGTTCTTACTGACACGGCCTCCCATGCTATAGATTCAAATCTAAAAGAACAATCATAAAAGAGAAACCGGTTCAATTCCAACTGTTTCTTAATCCTGTGACAAGACCCTTTTAAGCCTCAAAAACTAGAAAACCTGAATTTGTTTTAAGATCCCAGAAATCTTGACGAAGATCGAGAACAAGTACTGATCAATCCTTAATTCGAGTGTAGGATCAACACTCCATAAAAAGGTGGAAGAAGAATATGGAAGATAAAATATTTTTCTATATATTCCTTGATGACAGCTCGGTGATTAAATATCACCTGAAACCCAACCATGAATAAACACCATTAACAATATAACTATTCCACAATCATCATGGGTCACACACGAAATACAAAAACATAATGAAGTTGTTAAGCGACCGTTTCACCACAAAAGCTTAAGTTATTGTGTGAGGCCAACTTAATTGGTTTTATATATTCACTAACAAAAATTAAGATACTTAAAACTAAAAATTGGGCAACCAGGATGGCATCTTGACTTGTCTCGTGAGCCTTTTAATTGGTGTGAAGTGTAACGGCCCACTCTCACGGAGCATATCCCGAACGTACTGATAGTATTTGAGAACAGACTCTATAAGAGTGGCACATTAAGGCAATCAATCAAATTTATTGCAATTTTTCACGCATCACACGCCTGTTCAAAAAACCAATAATTATTTTCGACCCATTTATTTCATAAATATCACCAATCACAAAAGTCATTACATTACAGAATTCTTTTATACAATATACAACAGTTGCATAATACAATGTTTAATACAACAATGACTGAAGACTTATGCAGATGCAAACTGATTCTGACCTCTAACTCTTATCCGATTACAGTGGCTATACTCCAATTTGTCTAACTGGATATCCCCTGAGCCTAAAAGACAATGCTGCAATTTTGGTGAGTTTTGTGAACTCAATGAGCGAAACATCATCGATGGCTTACTCATCTTAAACACAATGGTAGTTCACATATTCAGATTCACAAACAATTCACATATTCATATTCACAGATGATTCACATATTCAGATATTGCACATCATTTCACATTTCAGTTTTGGGACAGTTCATTTAACTCATTTCAATCATTCATTTAATACACATCAATTTATATATGCAATGCACATGTGACTCACTTTCAGTTGTTACTTTGTTGTGATCGAGTGCCTTTTAACTTTCCCATATCTATTGTGGATACCGGGCTCATTAATAACTGTCCTGTATCAGTTGGAGATACCGGGATCATTATACATAGTGAGCCTATGGCTCTTTACATATTCTAAACTTTAAGCTCTTTTTCGGTGGCTACTCCGATCACAACTACCTTTATCTGATCATGCATATCATGTAATGAAATGCATCAATTATCACGTCATATGCAATCATTTACTTTCATTTATCATGTACAATCGCTTTCACATTTCAATTTCATCGGCCCTAAGTCCATCATTCAAAAATCATGTTGAGTACACGTATTTCTTTCTCATTCACATTCAATGAGCACTTCCAATGCTAATCTCATTCATCAAACGCCTTAGACTATTTATGTCAGGAATCAACACATTCACATTAATAATAATTCAATACAGAAATTTAAACAGAACAATCAATCAATGTGAGACCATCTAGGTTGACTCATAGTACGTTCTAGATTAGCATTTGCCTTCATGATCCAGAAATGTCTGGACGGTGAAGTTTAATCTTGTGTATCTATGTTCAAGCAATACACACGCATTTCACACATTACTAATTTTGATTAGTCACATTAGTATTTAATCATTATATATATATATGTGTGTGTGTGTGTGTGTGATGTACAATGCATGCTCAATTTGACTATTCTAGGTATTTATCCTTAATCATATCTCTTGATCATGTAAACATCATTATTTGTATGCATCTAGCTTATTCATAGGTTTACACCTCAAGAACACTTGATTATTCTAATATCATCAATTATACACTCATTATTCATGTATTTTCCAATCCTTTTTCTAGCATTATGAGATCACATAACATCTAAATTCTTATTCATCTTTACTTGATACACATCATTTGTCTCCTTTGAATCACATTAGCATTCATAAGATCACTTTCATTTTTATAATCTCTCTAAATTTCCCGATTTTGTTTCACTCATATCAACCATCTATGTTTAAGTTATAACCTTATTTATCACTCTAAACGTATCAAACATTTAATCACTTAATCAAGCATAAAATTAGGTTCATTTCAAGCTTCATTTATCTCTAAATACACCATAGGAAAATACCTTATCATTTGTTGTCTCAAACTTCACTTAAAGAAGAAGAACTCATGTTTTTGGCTATTCCCACAATCATGGATGACTTCCCACGATCGTGGTTTATACCAGTAAAAACTTTCTAACCATTTTCTGCACCTCTCACGATCGTGGATGCATTCCCATGATCATTGGTTATGAAGATCTGAAGTTTCTAGCAATTCTTCTTCCAATTTTCCAAATTTTCAACTCCTATATGTTACATCCTAACCATCTTATGCTTAGTTTATCATTTCTACATCAGTTCCTCTTCTTTCTCACCTCATTTCCAACTCAAAAACATTCTTGAAACACATCAATATATATACATTCATCATCAACGTTTCAACATACTTTATTAATACCATTTTCATCATCACATTATCTTTAAACTATCATCCTTGCTCTTCTTATCTCAAGACTCTACACTAGCCTTTTCTTTAGCTTCAAACTCACTCTAATCTATCTCTATAACAACCACTAAAACCTACATTATTATACATCAAAAACAGAGCATGAAATTATCCATTTATTTATCAATTTTTTACTCTCTTTCAACGCCATTTTAATGATCATTCTATCTCAAAAATATCTCTATAACAATTTATGAGTTATTACTTATCATATACACAAAAACAAGACATCAATATTCTCATTTTTCACCCACGTTTCAAAATATATTCATCACCATTTTATGATCATTTAACCTCTAACTATCATCATAAAAGTTGCTATTTAACAAACCATAAAGAACAGTGCTTTACACTTACTTGTTTAACCTCAAGCTCTTTAAAATATCACTTAGCCCTAGCTCCCAAGCATTATACGATCTTCATCATTGAAGGAGGAATAGGCTATGTTTTCTTTATAACAAGGAGAGATAATAAGGATCTTGAAGTGGTAGTGTAGGGTTTTGACAAAATTAACATAAAGGGGTTGGGTTATAATTTTTGTGAGATGGAGAGATGAAAATGAAGAAAGCATATAGCAGAAGAAGAAAATAAAGAGATGAGTTTGTAGAGACAAAAATGAAAGAAGGTTTACAAATTGAGAGTGTTGTGGGTGATCAATTAGCTAGGTAAAATGCTTGGTAAGTGTCTTAACGTGTCATAACACTTACCACTTAATACATTTTGCATAGTTAGGTAATAACTTGAGCTACTGTATGATTCTTAATGATCAATCCATTTGTCCCACAATTTCTAATTCAATTGTCTCCCAATTTTCTATAATGCTTGTCATTAAATCCTAACGCCACATGTCAATTTTTCTACTACCATTTGTCATTTAATACTACCATTTATTAATTGTCTTGCCACTTGACATTTTTCCTAGTCCAAAAAATACCCATAATTTCATAAATTTCCAATTTTCACCAAAAATTATAAATTAATATTTATACTCACCAAATCAATTTTCAAGACATATCATTCACTATTCACATTATAATCATATTAAAATCATTTATACCCTAGAATATGTCAAATGAGTACATAAATAGTCATTGTAATGTGTACAAAAATCTAATTCACGTGTGTGTGTATGCTACTGTTATGTATGAGCATGAAATGCATTTCCTATTTTCTTAATAATATTTTTCATGTACAGTTATCTAAGGTTCTAACCCTTAGTATGGGAAAATAAGACATGAAGACTGCAATAGGTGCTTGCTGATGTATTCATACCTCCCCCATTGACAAAGGACTTGTCCACAAGGCCGAATGGAAAAGGTAAGTCTTCATTAGATGGAGCCACCTCGGTTATTGAATTGGCCGTCGCACTAGGAAGAGAAAGGGTGAGACAAGGCAACTTGTATGAATCTTCCCATGTTGCCTTATCTTTAGTTGAGGCATCCCACTGAACTAATAATTGTTCCATTGAGTGTCCAAGTCGCTAAATCGTTCGACGTCCCAAGATAGCTTGAGGCTATAGGAAGGGGCAACCATTATTGTCGATAGGTGGTAATTGGACTGTAAAGAGATTTGGGGAACTGAAACAAGGTTTGAGAAGCAAGATATGGAAAATAAGGTAGATCATGGATTCTGAAGCCAGATCCAATTCATAAGCAACAGAGCCTATTCGATGCAACACCTGAAATGGTCTATAGTAACAACATGATAATTTGGGTGATGAATGATGGTGGATGGATAATTGGTGATAAAGCTTGAGTTTAAGATAAACTAGGTCCCTTTCTTTAAATTACTTCTCTTGACGATGCTTAATTGCTTGTTGTTCCATCCGATTTTGAGCTATATGAAGATTTTGTTTAAGCTTACTGAGTACGTGATCTTATTATCCGAGGGTGGAGTAGATTGCTTTGATTGATGAGGAGCTTAATGTGTAAGATGGAATGGTCAGAGGAGGTCATCTGTATAAAGCTTGAAAAGTAAACATTTGGATGGATGAGTGGAAACTTATATTGTACCAGAACTCTGCCAGTAGAAGGAAACGAGCCCACAACTTGGGTTCGTCACAAGCAAAACAGGGGAGGTATGATTTTAAACAACGATTTACTACTTCAGTTTGTCCATCTGAATATGGTAAGCACTATTGTAGTTCAAAATGGTGCCTATGACACGAAATAATTTTAACCAAAACTTACTAAGGAAGATTGGGTCCCAATAATACATTATCGATTTAGGCAACCCACGTAGATTGTAAATATCTTATAAAAAAATTGTGGCAAGGGATGTTGCTGAGCATCTCGGTGACAAGGGAATAAAGTATGTGTACTTTGTCAGGTGGTCCACAATGACCCATATTGTGGTCTTCCCGAGAGAGGGAGGTAGATGGGTAATAAAGTTCATCATATGGTCCTCCCATACCTGATTAGGAATAGGTAGAGGTTGTAGTAGACCGAATGGTTTCGGAGTGAGGTATTTAGTTTGTTGATAAACTTGACATTCCTTGACATAGTTTCGAATGTCATTTGAAATGGAGGGCCAATAAAAGGATGCGACTAAACGAGATAAGGTTACTTTTGCTCCATAATGACCACCTAATGGAGAGATGTGAAACTTGTTCAACAAAGTGGTACGAAGTCCGGAAAGTGGATGTATGAATAATCTATTTTGGTAGTAAACCAAGCCATCATGAATGACATAATCAGCAGGAATGCCAAGCCTGCTTCAGATATCGAAAAATGGTCACATAAAATTGCAAGCCATGGCATGGTAGGTGAAATAATTGCAAAGCAAGATGGGCTATCAATTTGAGAAAGGGCATTCGTAATACGATTCTCACGGCCAGGTTTATATCTAATCTCATAATTGTAACCCATAAGTTTTGTGAGCCATTTTTCTTGTTTTAGAGTCTGAATGGTTTTAGTCAGTAAATGTTTAGGACTCTATGGTCTATGTAAATGATGAATCGCTACCATACTAAGTATTGCGACCACTTTTGTACTACCTATGTCAAGGTGTAAAGTTCTCTCGTATAAGCTCCTGTTGCTTGCATTCATGGGCTCAACTTCATGGAAAAGTAAGCAATTGGGTGGTTTGCTTGGGCAAGGATGACTCAAATTACACACCCTGATGCATCTATTGTAAGTTCAAATGGGACAATAAAATCTGGTAGAGCCAAAACTGGAAGTGTATTCATTCGTGATTTAAGGTCTTTAAAGGCTTTTGTGTAAGTACAGACCATGTAAAATATGGAAATTTGAGAATGTCTGTAAGAGGGCCTGTGATGGTGGCATAATGTTGCACGAAACGCCAGTAGTAACCTGTAAGACCTAAAAACCCACGCAAAGCCGTCATAGATGTGGGAATTGGCCATTATAGTATGACTTTAAGTTTGTTTGGATCCGCAGCCACACCTCGAGCAGAAATAATGTGGCCTAAATAATGAACTATTAGCATATCGAATACATTTTTATCGAATACATATTTAGACATTTTGGCATAAAATTAATAAGCATCTAAGAGAGTGAAAACCTGTGTGAGGTGACCAAGATGATCAGATAAATTGGTGTTGTATACTAAGATATCGTCAAAGAAGACCAATACAAAGCTATGTAAAAATTCCCAAAAAAGATTGGTCATGGCTGCTTAAAACGTGGATGGTGCATCAATAAGGCCAAAAGGCATGACCACAAATTCATAATGTCCATCTATTGTTCGAAAAGTTGTCTTATAGATGTCTTCCGATTCGATGTGGATTTGATGGTACCCAGAATGAAGATCAATCTTTGAAAAAATGGTGGTCCCTTTAAGTGCATCAAAAGTTCATCTATTGTTGGTATCGGAAAACGATCACGAATCATGACTGTGTTCAAAGCATGGTAGTCCACACAGAAATGCCAAGTACTATCTTTCTTACGGACAAGCAACACTAGAGAAGAATAGGGGCTAGCATTTGGCCGAGTGACACCATCACGTAACATCTCACCAATGAGTTTGGTCATGATATCTTTCTGATAATGGGGACATCGATAAGGCTTGGCATTGACCGGTTTAGTGTTGGTGGATGTGGTGGTCGTGATTTCAGAATGGTAGTAATGTTGTCGGTGTGTGGAAGATGGTATTGTAATGGTTTAAAAGGTCACGAATAGCTGGCAAGGGTAGGGAAGAGTGCTAGTTTGGTAATGCAGGAGCAGTTGGGTTAGGTTCGCAGATCACCATGTGGATAGAACCAATGGAGTTGGTGTGAACCAGTCTATGCAGTTGATGGGCTGAGGCAGTGGAGAGGATGGTGTTTCCAGTCAGGTGGATTAGGGTTCCCTGGTGCATGAAGGACATCTCAGGCGTAGAAAAATCTGCTTGTATTGGGCCAAGCAATGCCAAGCACTAAATCTGTGCCTTGTATGGGCAAGACTATCAGCGGCACATTGAATCATTATCCCACGAGAGAAAGAGGAACCTTTGAGCATTAGCCTTGACATTCTAAGTATTTGCCATTTCCTACTATGACTGAAAAACTGTTCATAGGATGAACTAGTAGAGATAAAAACTGAGTAATACGAGGTTGAATAATATTATGGGTAATGCCCGAATCTACCAAAACAAGAAAAGAATGTCCATGAATTATTCCTTGTACATATAAGGTGTAGGGAGAGAGAGATCCGTAGCAAGCCACAGGTGAAAGATGGAAGTAGGTCAATTTAGTTTGTTTATCTAGGATGAGCAAGGTAGTATGAAATGGTGTGGCTACGGGATCGGGGTCAGCATCGGTCTAAAACTCCAGATTTATAGAGTCAGAATCTAGTGGTTCATGAAGAGGGTCAGGTAAAGGCGTAGTAAATGTTAATGCTTGTAGCGATGCCCAGGGTGGAACTTCTTCGGGCAATTGAAGCATAGTCCATCTGTCCGTTTTTAATGCATCTCCTCCGGCTTCAAACGATGAATAACGCTTGTAGAATTGGGTCATGGAGGAGGATGGGGTAGTGCTACTGGGGTCGATTGAGCTGCCAATAGAACTCGAGGAAGAACTGGAGCACAGTGATGGTAGGAGGTGGGTCGAGAATCCAAAAACTTGGACTTAATAAGCTTGACCTATCCTATTGCCTCTAAAGTAGAGCGTGTATGTAGCAGGGCCAACTCATTGAATGTTAGTTCGCAATCTTGAAATGAAGCAGTTCTTAATAAATTCATCGGAGAGTCCCACCACACAGTTGCAGAGACACTCGAATTGTGTTTGGTAATCGACTACTGTACTTTATTGCCGAAGTTTAAAAAGTGTTGCTTGGTGATTTTCAAAGGATAACGGACCAAACTGCAACTCCAAGTTACGAGTGAAATCATCCCAACTAGTAAACATTCAATTGGAATGTAGCCATTTATACCAACTTAAGGTAGCCCTTTGCATAAAGAAAGGGACCATCTGAAGGCGTTGAGGTGGTTGCAGCTGTTAGAATGTGAAATATTGGTCTGTCAGGAATAACCAATCTAATGGATTGGAGCCATCGAAGAACACCATACTAAGCTTAGGTGGTTTGAGGGGAAGTGAATGGTTGCTGCTAGGTGTTGGAGAACAGAAGTGAGGGGATGGTTGGTTGGGAATGATAGTATTGGTTCCAGATGATAGTGTGGGAATAAGGTTGGGCATGCGGTTCTCAAGGTTGCTTAGAGTAGTGGACATGGTGGAGGTGATTATGTCGGTGACGGTTTCAAGGCGGGAATTGGCTGTGGCCCGATCCTCCAGTTGTCATTGGAAAGCGTTGTACTCGCCAGAGAGCTAGGAATTCATCTGGGTGAGCTATTCAATGATGGAGGCCATAGATTCCTCCAATGTTGGAGGATCCTTTTTTAGTGACATCACAAAACTCTCAATGAAAGCACCAATGATAAATCCTTAATTTGAGATTAGGATCAACACTCCATAGAAGAGTGGAAGAAGAATATGAAAGATCAAATGTTTTTCTATATTTTCTTTGATGACAGTTCGGTGATTAAATATCACTTGAAACCCTAACGTGAATAAACACCACTAACAATATAACTGTTCCAGGATCAACGTGGGCCATTCACGAAATATAAAAACATAACGAACTTAAGATATTTAAAGCTGAAAATCAGTCAACCATGATGGCCTCTTGACTTGTCTCTTGAGCCTTGCTATTGACTGGTGTCAAGACTGCAATGGGGTGCTTCCTAATGTATCAAGTACAAAAGACTAAGACTTGTTACCCAACTGATAAAAAGGATAGAAACTTTACACAAGATATTGATGAACAATTTTCAACAACTGAGAAAGAAGATGATCATCGGAAAAAGGAGAGCTAGATTTTGAAGGATTTAAAATTTACCATAAACAACAAATACCCAGATAGAAAACTACAAGTTAAGCTGTTGAGACCTTGAGAAGAAGTGGA
The DNA here is from genome assembly GCA_025629805.1 of Erythroxylum baracoense. NCBI lineage: Eukaryota > Viridiplantae > Streptophyta > Magnoliopsida > Malpighiales > Erythroxylaceae > Erythroxylum > Erythroxylum baracoense. The sequence continues at coordinate 183 of JAOTAY010073428.1, read as the reverse complement.
ATAGTTCTTAAAATGATCAACAAAATCTACCCAATGGCGGAAATTTTATGGTTGGTGGCTTTGGTGGGTATTCTATGCAAGGACGAAAAGTGAAGTATTGCAATTATATATATATATATATATATATATATATATATATATATATATGTTTTGATTCACTTTAAGCTTCTATATTTCTTCAAT
>JAOTAY010073375.1:0-16859 GCA_025629805.1 Erythroxylum baracoense | reverse complement strand
TTTCGGTTATAGATTATGTTGTGTTATGGTCTTTTCCGCAGCGTATTGTGAATACTTGGACCATACGCGATCCAACATCTCATTGGTCCACAAAGATCAAAGTGAACTAATTGTAAAGCTTGTTAACTTTTAGTTATCTTGCCATAAGGCTTTCTTATGGCCTTGCCAACAAGACATGATTGGTAACTTGGTACAGAGACCTTGGACAATGATCCAAGTAAGCCACGTATGGCTAACTTTTTTGTCCTTTCTTGTCCAATATGTCCTAAACGCTCATGCCAAGTCATCTCAGTAGTAACCTCAGTTACATAGCAACTAGAAATAGCAACATTCGTATTCAATTCAATCAACCTATTGTTTACTAGACAAGAACACACGATTGCATTATCTTTAATAAATCAAACAGATTTATTAAAGATAATGCAGTCGTGTGTTCTTGTCTAGTAAACAATAGGTTGATTGAATTGAACGCGAATGTTGCTATTTCTAGCTGCTATGTAACTGAGCTTACTACTGAGATGATTTGGCATGAGCATTTATATCCACAGATTTATTAAAGAAATTCAAGCAATATCCGAACTTTAAGAAGTTACATGTAGAAACCAAGTTTCTATAAATCTTAGGTATATATAGAACATCAATTAATAATAAATGTTCATTGTTTAGAGGAACTCTATAAGTTCCTATCCCTTTTACTTCAAGGTTTGCATTGTTCCCCACAGAAACATGCTTTGCTCCCTTTGGAAACTTCCTAATGGCCATAAACCAACACTTGTCTTTAGCATGTGGTCTATTGCTCCCAAATCAGATTCAGTTAAGTATGTTCATGACATAACATGCACAAATGAAGTAGAAACGAGATCATGTACCTCAGGAGAGGTACTTTGCACTCATTTGCAAATGTCCTTTATTGCTACAATTGAAGCACTTCAACTTGGCTTTGTTCTATTTTTTCTTGAACTTTTTCAAGGTGACACCGTTCTTATTGTCTTAACCATCCTTCCTTTTCTTCTTCCCTTTGAACTTGTTCTTGTAGGGAAAGGATGTTCCAACAATATACGCCTTTGAATGATTCTTGATGGCCATCAACTATGCCTCTAGTAGAAGGTGCCTTGCAATTTCATCAAATGACTTAATTTGAGAGTTGTGGCATAAGTTAACCTTCATTAATTGCCATTCCTCACCAGGCAAGGAATAGTTTATTGATTGAACTTGTTACTAATCAGTGAGCACATGACCAGTAGATTTGAGTTGATGAATCATACATGACATCTCACGTAAGTGGGCACTCATGTTGTGGCCAGCCCTCTTACTATAATTCTTAAACTTGAGAATTATAGCTCTTTGTTTCTCCAAAGAAATGTCTCCATACTTAGTCTTGGTCGAATCCCATATGGCTTTGGCTAACTCAAGCATAGAGAAATCCACCATGAGTTCATCAACCATGGTACTCAAGAGAGTAACACGACCCACATAATCTTTCTTCTTACATGCCTCATAACCATTAGAGTTTCCACCCACCACTGGTGCCTCGACTGTATGGAAGAGCACATCTAGTGTATCTTGCTCAGTTAAGATGAATTGAACCTTTTGTTGCCAAATGGAGTAATTATCTCCATCAACCTTAAGGTATTTATTTAATTCAGCAACAATATTCTTACATGCCATCTATGTTGATGCAATTATCACATATAGGTGCATTTCTACCACAATACAACTTAATCAAGTAACATGCTCAGGAAACAACTATTTTATACTAAAACATAGTAAAAGAAATGCATATAGCATTCAATTAGAAATATTTGAACATGCTTTCATTGTTTCATAAAACATGCTCTTAATAAAGCCTTCATTTTAACGTGGAAACTACCATATATAAAACATAGAGTAACAAATACATTCACATACCATTATTATGATTGCACTAAAAAATATATGCCAACATATTAATATGTCAATTTTATGATCATAAAATCATTTCAAATCATGCTTTCAACCTAAAGATCTGACACCATTTGTTGATTTTAGATCATAACTCAAACAAGAAATCTTATGATTTCATGAGCATACAAGATCTTACGCATGTCCCTAAGAAGGGTAGGATAATATACTAACTTGAAATATAGTAAAATAATTCCTTATATGCCTGATGTTTTTCCTCCCCTGTAGAGATCCACTATGGCTTCTCCTTCTTCTCCAAAGAGTTGCTAACTTATGAAAGTAACAATCCTTACGATTCACCTACAATGCTCTTAATAAGCTTAACAACTATAATTATTGGAGAGTGTTTCTATGCATGAGGACTTAAAAGAAAGGAGTGTTCTCAGCTCAAAAATGGGTAGAAGAGTATAGTATTCAGCCAAAGAAAAAAACTCTTACTTAAAGGAGCTATGAAATTTCCTTTTATAGGCCACCAAAAGGTGCCTTTGAAGAGTCATATCTTTTGGCAAAACATCATGACTCTTCCAAGAGTTACGTCTCTTGGCTAGACATCATAACTCTTAGCCAAGCGACACATCCTTTAGGAAAAGAGTCATATATCTTCACTTAAAGTCATGATGTTACACTGATGACCATTCATTCTTATATATGAAACCCTTTTGGGCTGAATGGTCATAACCATTGGCTAAAATAACACATCCTTTCATGGCTGCATTTGTGTTTCCATATGGAGACAATGAACTTACACTCTAAGTGCATGCATGGGAAGATGCATTATGGCATGCTACAGCTCATGGTACACCCTAGTGTCCATTGTGCACTCAAGCATGCTAGATTGCTTCATCTAACACCACCAATTTTGCCTATTAAGCTCTGGGTTTCAATTCCAACTCATGCTCCTTAATTAGCTCTTTTAGCTTAATTAGTGTGAACACATTTATAACTAGATTCAATTCCCATTAAGCAAAGATGAGCTGGGGTAATCTCAATTGAGTCCAATTAAGCTTATCCCTAGATTTCTACCTATTAACTAGTTTTAATGAGCTCCCACGAGCTTACCTTAAGCTAGCTTTAGACACTTAAGCTAAGGGAAAGTTATGTCAAGCCACTTATCGCTTACATGAGCCTCGTTGAGCTCCCTTAAGCTGAGGATTAGTTCCTTACATGAAACCTATGCACTTTTAAATAAATCTTGGTGCGCCAAATGGAATTTGTAGCACTTATGCTATAAAATTCCAACATAGGTATATATAGATGAGATTGAACCAAGAATCAAATTTTAAATGCTTTCATCAATTTTATCAATCTTCAATTGTTTATTTGATTTGATTTAATTAATTTAATTTCATTTTATTTTCTTAATTGCATCCTTCCAAAACCCATTTGATTTCTTAAACATCAATTCTTTTCTTTACGAAAGTTACATGTATATCCCTATAAATATGATCCCTACTCACTAATATTGTAAATTTTAGTGTCAGGAGTTAGGTTTTATTTTCTAGTGCATTCGACCCATATTAAGAATTTGGCTTCATTTTTGGGGAGTGTGGTGCTTTAGCTTTTTATTTCAATTGATGTTTTGTATATAAATTTGTTTATAATCAATTTTTAATTTTTTCTTAATCTATACATGGTTTTTAGTGTTAATGTATGGTAGTAACTAAATCTCCTCATAGATAACCTCTACAATTTGATTCAGAGGTTGAAAGGACACTGTTAAGGTTTAAAGGAAATGAGGACAACTCTAGAAGTATAAAAAGAGCTTAAATTAAAGAAATAATGGATAATTCGAGAACATTAAGGGAGTTGGTTTCACTAGACTTAACTCAAAGACCATTATGCATTACTTTTCCTAATTTTGCTAAGCATGTCAATTTTGAACATAAGTTTAGGATAATCCATCTGTTGCATAACTTTCATAGACTTACAAGTGAGGATGCACACAAGCATCTCAAGGAACTTAATGTGGTATGTTTGAGTATGAAACCTCTAGAGGTGACAAATGACTAGATCATGTGAAGGGCTTTCCCATTCTTACTGAAAGATGTGGCAAAATATTGTCTATTTGATGTACCTGTTAGAAGCATGAACACGTGGATTGAATGAAGAGGTTGGTTTTGGAGAAATATTTTCTAGCATAATATAAGAAAAGAGATATGTGGGATTAAGTAACATAATAGAGAGTCCCTTTATAAGTATTAGGAGTGCTTTCAGAAGTTGTTACATTAGTTGTCCCCACCGCAACATATCAAAACAACTCCTTATCTAATAATTATATGAAGGATTGTTACCTATAGAAAGCACCTTGGTCGATGTAACAAGTGGTAAGGCACTCTACGTAAAGACTCTCATGGAGGCCCGAACGTTAATTAAGCATATGGCCATTATCACTCAACAATTTGGCATTCAAAACGATGTTCTTCTCGTAATTGAGGTAAGTATTTCTTACTTTGAACATTGTTTAGATGAGCTAACATCTTTTGTTAGAAAAATTGATGTTAAAGAGGCATGCAAAATATGTGCAAATATAGATCATTTAACTGATGGATGCCTAACTATAGAAAAGGGAAGTATGGAATAAGTCAATGCTACAGGAGGCAATTTTCCTAACCATTACAACTCGTATTCCCAAACTTATAACTCAGGTTAGAGAGATCATCCCAACCTGAGTTATGGTGGGAATAAGAAGCAAAGTCACTTCCTAAATAGGTCATAAAGAGTGCAACAATTTCAAACTAGGCCACAATCCTCTTCCTCAAATTCAAATAACTCTCTAGAAGATATATTTAAATCTTTTGTAACTAACACTTTGCAATTCCAATAAAAGACAAAGTCTAGCATTTAAAACCTAGAGAACCAAATGAGCTAGGTGACAATAGCTATCAACCCTCTTGAAGCCTAAAAAGGAGGAAAAGTACAATCAACACTTAAGATAAATATGAAGAATGTTAGCGCAATTACCTTGAGGAGTGCCAGGAAGCTTAAGAAGGAGCTTAAGAAAAATTTTAGTGCAATTACGCAAAGGATGGCTAGTGAAGAAGAAAATAAGAGGGAGCTTGAAGAAGAAAGGGATGTACCATCTAGCTCTAAGGTAAATGATGAATCCCAACTTGTCATTAAGAATAATCCTCCATCTTTCCTTTCCAAGTTAGCAAATTCAAAAAAGGAGGAAAAGGATAAGGAGGATAGGAGACCTTCTGAAAGGTTGAGGTGAGTATCCCACTATTAGATGCAATTAAGCAAGTGCAGAGGTATGCAAAATTCCTTAAGGAATTATGTACAAATAAGTTAAAGATAAGGGGTAATGAAATGATTAGGATGAGTGAAATAGTTTATGTAGTCTTTAAAAAGAAAATACCTCATAAGTGTAAGAACCCAAGCATGTTTACTATTCCTTGAAAATTTGGTAACACTAAGATTAAATAGGCCATATTAATAGGTTTAGGAAAATCCATTATTGTTACCCCTTGTTCCATGTATGCTTCTTTAAATTTAAGGCCATTAAAAGAAACTAGTGTTGTCATACAATTAGCTTATCATATTAACGCGTACTTAGATGGGGTGATTGAGGATGTGCTGGTGTAGGTAATTGAAATAATATTTCATGCTAATTTTTATGTGATTGATATGAATTATGAAACTTCCTATACCCAATACCTATCTTACTAGGGAGAACGTTTCTCAACACGGTCCAAACAAAGATAAATATTCGTAAAGGTATCCTCACAAACAAATTTGATGGGGAAGTTACTATTTCAATATTTTTATGTTAATAAGCAACCCCAAATGACCATTATGTTTTTGCAATTAATGTAATTGACCCTTCATTATAGGAAAATTATGAGCAGGAGTGGACAGATAAATTAGAAATAGTTTTAACTAAGAAGAAGGCCAAAGCTTTTAATGTCTCATAAAAAAGATTTAACAATGGTCAAAAAGGACAGTTTCAACTAAGGAGAAGGCCAAAGCTTTTAATGTCCCATAAAAAAGATTTAACAATGGTCAAAAAGGGCTTCTTTACTATGCTAAATATAAACTATTTCCACATAATTTACGTCCTTATTGGGTTCATTCTTTTATGAATAATAATATCTCTCCCTATGGTGTAGTATAGATTAAGAGTCTAAAAATAAGGAAGACATTACATGTAAGCGGTCATAGACTCAAGCCTTATCCTCAAGAAGGTCAAGTGGAAATTTCAGAGCTATGATCCCTAGAGATCAATTTTCTTAACATGATAAGGAAAACATGGAGTCGAGCAACAACATGAAACAATGGCACTATTTGGGAGGAAACCTAATAGAAGTTTGTTCCTTTTCATATACATTCTCACATTTGTTGTTTCTACTAAATGCTCAATTTCTTACATTTTATGTTACGAAGGGGAAAATGTAAGTTTTAAGTAGGGGTAGGGATCTTAGTTTTCATTAACATTTTTTTTACATTTATGTGTTGCTCTTATGTTTTTCTTAGGTTAAAAATCAAACAAACAAACGATCATAATCTCTTTCTCTGTTTTTTAGGACTATATAGTCATAATTAGATAGTGAATCAACTAGAGAAATTCATGGAAACTTATAACAATCCACTCTCATAAGGTATATTCCTGAAGATATCGTCAGTATTTGAAAGCATACTCTACGAGGGTGTCATGCTAAGATAGTCAGTCAATCATACTTATTGCAAATTTTTCATACATCACACTTAATTTTAGAAAACGAGAATCATGTTCGTTCCATTTTATTCATAAACATTTACAATCATAAGGGTCACAAATAATAAACATATCATCAGAATTCTAGTAATCATTTAGGCCCATGACAGTTACAAAACGTTTTTAGTCACAACTATTATTACAAACTGAATTCTAGTATGCATTGTACATAATCCATATATATTCAAAATCAACAGTTACGGAAAACAAAACTTGGAACAAAAAGGATGGAAAAACAACTACAGACATGAAGTGATCCTGACCTGTATCTCTTATTCGATTTTAACAGCTATATTCTAGTTTGTCTAACTGGATATCGCCTTTAAGCTTGGAAAACAACGTTATAATTTTAGTGAATTTTACGAACTCAGTGAGAGGACCATCCTTAATGGCTCACTCATATCACATAACACAATTAGTTCATAGAAAATTCATATAATCTCAAAATACACATCACTTCACTAATCATCACGTTGAACTACATACACTTTATATTCACCAAATTCATATTTCTCATTCAGATTAATAGAAAAAATTCATTGTGATCATTTAAAACACACATATCAAATATATATGCAATGCTTATGAGACTCGCTTTTAATTGTTATGTTGATGTGGCTGAGTGCTTGTAACTGTCCCTTACCCATTATGGATATTGTGCTCATTAATAGTTGTCTCGTATCTATTAGGGATACCGGGCTCATTATAAATAGTGAGTCTTTGGCTTTTGATCACTTTCTGAGCCTTAAGCCCTTTTTCGATAGCTACCCCAGGCACAACTGCCTTTATCTGATGATGCATTCATGTAATGGAATGCATCAAATCATATAAGTTCAATTAGTCACTTTACACATTCTCTTTCAATATCATCAGACCTAAGTCCAGTATTTAACAAATATATTGTGAATCACTTATTCCTTGCTTATTCACATTCAATAAAGCACTTCCAATATGTTTGTATTTATCAAACTCATCAGACTATTAATGTGTGGAATTATTACAATCATATTCACATCAATAATAAATCGATGCAAAAATTTAAAACAAATCAATCAATTAATATAAGACGATCTAAGTTGACTCACAGTATGCTCTAGATTAGCATTTGCTTTCATGGTCCAGAAACGTCCGGATACTGATGTTCAATCCTATGTATCAACTTCTTACAATACACTCATTGTACACACATTACTAATTTGCACAATCAAATAAACATTCAATCGTACACACACACACACATATATATATATATGTAATGTATAATGCATGCTCAATTTGACTATTGCAGGTATATTTCCTTAATCACATCTCTTGATCATTCAATCATCATCATTTGCATATGTCTAGCTTATTCTTAGGTTTACACTCAAGAACACTTGGTTATTAGAATAACATAAATCAATCATTTGTCATTTATTTTCTAGCATTATATGATCACATAATATTCAATTCTCATTCACCTTTATGTAATACATGTTACTTACCTCCTTTGAATCACAACTGTAATCATATGAACATCTTCATTCTCATTATACTTATACTTTCCCAAGTTTTGGTACTTTGATATCAACAATTCATTCACTACGTTATATCCTCATTTATCATTCTAAACATTTCACACATTTAATTGCTTAATCCCTCATTAATTTGATTCATTTCAAGTGTCATTTAAGCCTAAAAGCACCACAAGAAAGTACCTAACCATTTGTTATTTCAAACCACAGATAAAAGAAGCATATTTCACCTAACAACCATTCCACAATCGTAGATGACTTCCCACAGTCATGGGTTATGAAAATAAAACATTTCAGCCCCTTTTTGTATTCCCACGATCTTGGATGTATTCCCATGATCGTGGGTTATCATATCCAAAAGTTCTCAGCCTTTCAATTTTATATTCAAGATAGGTTTTCGCGTCGATTTTTTATAACCATTATGGCATAGAAAATGAGGTATTTAGGCAACACTTTCTTCTATAACAAAGTTCCTATATGTCTTAAGTTTCTAACAATATAAAGTTAATGTAGTTTGGTTTATTATTCTACAAGTTATACCCAAAATACTAAAGGTTGTTCTCAAACAGCAACAACACCAAGAACTCAACTTTAACCCAAAGTACAAGACCTATAGGGACATAATTCAAATTCAATTCTTTCATGACCATTGTAGCTATATGTCTATAGTTTAATCTAAATTAAAAATCATCCTATTTTGGATATCTACAGATCAAGAAATGGCATAAATATAGATGCCTATTCAGTGAAAACACTCCAAGACAATTTTCAAGACATTTCATTCACTATTCACATCTTATTCACATCAAAATCATTTATATCCCAAAATATGTCAAATGAGTGCCTGAATAGTCATTGTAATGTGTGAAAATATCAATAATCACATGTGTGTATAGTTATACTAGTGATATACATGTAAATGCAATGCACCCCAGATATTCTCTATTCTATTTCTCATATCTCTTGGTTTAGGATCCTTTGTCCTAACCCTGAGTATGGAAATGGGATGTTACAATTCTCCCCTTTAACAAATTTCATCCTCGAAATTCTTACCTGATTGTTTAAAAGGCAGGGGTATTGTTTTCTCTTATGCTCCTCCATTTCCCATTTAACTTCATCACTCGAATAATTTCTTCTAAATGACTAATCGATGGAATCATTTGGTTTTTCAGTTGCTTATTCTTATAACCCACTATCATAAATGGTTCCTCAATATTTCTCAAATTACTCACAAATTTCACTTCTTGTGTCAGATCATACCGATATTTCCTAAACATATTCACATATAACACATTGCGAATTTGAGACATCTTAGTTGGTAAGACTAACTCACAAGTCAATGTTCCTAATCTCATAATAATTTTACATGGAAAACTTTATTTCGGGCTTATCTCCCCTTTTAACCTAACCTGAGCTCATTTTGCCAAGGTAATACTCTTAGAAATACGTTATCTATCCCTCAATATTCCATATCTTCGATGTGATCCACCTAACTCAATTATTGGTCTTGAGTCGTTTAAATTCTACTACAGATCAATTTCATTTATCAGCAGTATCTTGAATCAATTTTGAGCCTTTAACAATCTTTATGCCCTCTTCATCACAATATAAAGGTGAATGACACTTTCTGTCATATAACGCCGCACACAGTGTCATACTGATGCTACTGGGATAATGATTATTATAATCAAATTCAATTAGAACTGTATATTGATCCCTTGTTCCTAGGAACTCCAAAATAGAAGTTATGAGCATTTTCCCTACAGTCTTAATCAGTTGGCAAATCAAACAGTTAGCCACTTACTTTTTCATTCTTGGCTACTAAATGTCGTTTCAACATATTACTATCAGGATGTATAGCCTAGGCTGCTTTGTATGCTTCCTCCAAAATTTCTTTTCTCGGTCATTTATATCGGATACACATACTCCTTACTTCAATCATAATATATCATTTTCTAATTCAAACTCAAAATTCAGATTCGTTTCTAATTTTTCACTAAGATTCACAAATTTTGAATCCTTACTTAGGGCTTTTCTAATCATTTCATATAAAACTAATCTTAAATTTAATATAGCTAATAATACTTCATTTTGCCCCTAATTCAACTTAACATTCAATGCTCTTTATTTCACTAGGTTTTGTAACCCCAATATCTGAATTTGTGCTACATTGTTATTGGATTTCCTGTTCAATCTATCAGATACAAGACTAGCTTTACCAGATAATACTCAATTATATAATCATAATCTTTAAGTAACTCTATCCATTATCTTTGTCTTATATTCAATTCTTTCTAACTTAATAATTTCCTTAAACTTTTATGATGATCTGAATAATTCCGAAATGTTTCACCCTACATATTATATCTTTAAAATTTTCAAAGCAACTTTCATTGCAGCAAGTGCTAAATCATGTATTGAGTAATTCAACTTATGAGACTTTATTTGTCTCGATGCATATAAAGTCACTTTATTATGCTGCACCAGATTACATCCTAATCTTTGGTTTGAAACATCATTATATACTACAAAATCTCCAAATCCAGATGGAATAGCTAACATCGGTGTTGTAATTAGTTGGTGTTTTATTTCCTCAAAATTCTTTTTTACAATCATTAGTCCATCTGAATGACACATTATTCCTAAGAAGTCTTATCATAGGGCTAAGATTAGTAAAACCCCTCAATAACCTCTGGCAGTATCCAATATCCAACCAATTCTTTAAAACTCCAGATCTCATATATATTCCTTGGAGTTTCTCACTTCATCAATACCTTAACTTCCTTTTAGGTTGCCTACTTTCCTTGTTCAGATACTATATAACCTAAAATACTATTTGATCAAGCCAGGATTCACTCTTACTGAACTTGGCATATAATTTTTTCTTCCTCAAGATATATAAGGCTAACTTTAAGTATTCAAATTATTCTTCTCTACTTTTTGATTACACTCAAAATATCATGTATTATCACAGTCACTAATTGATCCAAGCAAAGTTGGAACACTTTATTCATTTATGCCATGAATACTGCAAGGGGCAACCCAAATAGGTATCACAATTAACTTAAGTACCCATGAAATTTTCTCGAAATTCTTAAGTATCTAATTCCTTAAATGGGGTAATGTTATCTCGTGATTTTCTCAGTCTCCCAATTGACTTATTTTTTGAATGATTTTCTCACTTCATTCGATTTTCTTTGACTTGTTATTGACTTATTTTTAATATTTGTGCATTCTTACTAGTTTCTCCAGACATTTCTAAATCATTTACAATCTTAACTTCCTAAGTTGGTAATACATTCATGAAATCTAACTCGTATCTCCTGAACATATTAGCATAAAGTATATTGTGGACCTAAGTTCTTCTCCCAATAGCAATAGTGTTATCTTAAATTCCAGAATCCAATCACGTAGTTGGATACTTTACAACAGATACGACATATGCACTCTCTGTACATAAAATATTCAAGTTCTAGTGCCTGAGCCTTAGTTAGAAATGGGACTCCAATATTCACTTCTAATTTGTTCAATAGTCATTCATTTCCAGAAATGGAAGATTTACTCTATATGATATAATTCGATGTAAGTCCCTATTATAAGAATATTTCTCTCTTCAATCATCTGTACTGTTTACATATTCTTTATCTGTCAACTATATTCATTATTGCTTTTCAGCCATTCATAATACCTCAATAAGATCAATTCTATCACATCTTACATAATCAGAATATTCTTTATAATAAAACTTTGTGAAACAGTAAACATATTCATTTACTCTTATACTTTGATATGTATCATCAAGATCATTACATCTTATCTAGAGATGTATTTTCGACCAAGTCACCAATTAACATCTTATGTTAATGATACCTTAATTTGAATTGATTTTAGGCAATAATTCTCCCTTTGTGCCTACCCACTTTTGTGACAGAACCAAAGAATCTTGGCCACGATCATGGGTACTATGCCACGATCGTGCCCTGCTTCATTCTCTTTCCTTTATCCTTAAAATCATTACATATAGTAACATCATTTACACTTTCAATCTATTCTCAATCGATCTCTATAAATGGTTTAATGCACTACTTTGAGTCATCTTAGAATTTTAACTATGGAAACTATGACTACAAGTATTCATTATGTCATAGATCACTGCCTATACCATCTCCAGGCATATAATATATAAGTGCTTAATAATATCACTTGTCTAAGTGATCACATTATCAAATATGCACTCATAATAACAAATCAACTTAACCTTGAGAACTTTACATATATCCCTATCATTTATCTCATCTTCCAATTTTCATTTACTTCATCTTACCTACATATGTTTTTAATCATCTTAAAATTATAGCAAATGAAGTTTTGATTTCAATTCCACTGACATAATCTTATACTAAATCATAAAATATTATCACATTAATCAAACAACCACTTCAGTTTCAATTTCATCTTCTCAAGGTCATAATAAAATTTTCTTTTCATTCCACTTTGCTGGTGCACTTTAAATCTTATCATTTCTACTTATATCTCTGTTTTTCCTCAATCAATTAATGACAATGTATTCACATTCATATCAATTCAAAGATATATAATCACAGTATAATATTGATATCATATTCAATAATACATCCACCAATACCAATGCATTGAATCTTATTCTATCATATCGAACCATATAACAATTCTCATTTCTAGATATCCTCAAACCCTCATTTTCTTACATTTTGACAGATCATCATTCTTCTCACTATTTCTATCAGCTCAAACTCTTAACCAATGTTCGTGCGTGTGACTCGTGTAATTGCAACTCAAACTGGGGATCAATTGCCACTATATGCTATGACATGTCAAAAATGAATTTACCTTAACACATACTTTGAAAAATGCCCATGTAAGATTCTAAACCTGGGCTCTGATACAAACTCTTTAACACCCCACTCTTATAGGGCATATTCTCGAACAAACCGTCGATATTCAAGAACATACTCTACAAGGGTATCATGCTAGGACAGTTAGTCAATCATACTTACTGTAAATTTTTCATGCATCACACGTATTTTTAGAAAACAAGAATCATTTTCAGCCTATTTTATTCATAAACATTTCCAATCATAATAAATCATCATACTTCCAATAATCATTTGGGCCCATGACAGTTATAAAATATTTTTAGTCACAACTGTTATTACAAACTGAATTCCAATATACATTGTACATAATATATATATATAAATTCAACAGTTGCGGAAAACAAAACTTGAAACAAAAAGGACAGAAAAATAAATACAGATGTGAACTGATCCTGACCTTTATCTCTTATTTGATTTTAGTGACTATATTCCAGTTTTTGTAACTGGATGTCTCCTTTGAGCATGAAAAACAACGTTGAAATTTTGGTGAGTTTTGCAAACTCTTACATTTTTAGTAAGTTTTGTGAATTCAGTGAGCAGACCATCCTCGATGGCTCGCTTATATCACAAAATGTAGTTAGTTCATAGATAATTCACATAATCACATAATACACATCACTTCACTAATCATCACGTTGAACCATATACACTTTATATTCATTAAATTCATATTTCTCATTTTGATCAATAGAAACAATTCACTGAGATCATTTAAAATGCACATATCAAATATATATGCAATGCCCATAAGACTCACTTTCAATTGTTATGTTGTTGTGACTGATTACCTATAATTGTCTTATATCTATTGTAGACACCGGGCTTATTAATGACTGTCTCATATCTGTTGGGGATACTAGGCTTATTGTATATAGTGAGCCTTTGGCTCTTAATCACTTTATAAGCTTTAAGTTCTTTTTTGGTGGCTACTCGTTCACATTGCCTTTATCTGCTCATGCATTCATGTAATGGAATGCATCAAATCACAGAACTTTGCACATTCACTTTCACATATCATCGGACCTAAGTTCGGCATTTAACAAATATGTTAAGAATAACTTATTCCTTGCTCATTCACATTCAATGAAGCAGTTCCAATATGTTCACATTTACAAACTCCTTGAACTATTAATTTCTGAAATTATCACAATCACATTCACATCAGTAATAAATTGATACAAAAATTTAAAACAAATCAATCAATTAATATAAGACCATCTATGTCGACTCACAGTACGCTTTAGATTAGCATTTATCTTCATGCTTCAGAAACATCTAGATGCTGACATTCAATGTAACATCTTGTTTCCATACTAAGGGTTCGACCCTAAAATACCATACATATGAGATCAAGGAGAGACTTAGAAAAATTTATTTCATGCTCGTGCATAATATTAGCATACACGCACGTGAATTTGATCATTGCTCACATTACAATAATTTGTTTATTCACTCATTTGACATTTTCCAGGTATAAATGATTGATTTAATGTGATTAAGAGGTGGATAGTGAATATTTTGTTTTGAAAATTAATTTGGTGTATTAAATTATCGATTTAAAATTTTTGGAAAATTTTGAGAATTTTCTAGAATTTTGGGGTATCTGTTAAATGGTAGTAGAAGTTACTGTCTAATGACAATGGAAAATTTGATAAATGACTTTGGGATTTATTGACAACGAAAATTGGAAGTCAATTAAAGTAAAAATTAGAATCAAATGGACTAGTTATTAAAGATGGGAGCAAGTAAAGCCATAGGAATAAGATATATGGCAAGTGACATGTGTCGTGCCACTTGCCACACATCCATTCCACGAAAATATCTAAGTGAAAAACCATGAGATGATCTTTCACTCATCATTTTCATTACTTATGTTTGTTTCCTCCTTTTCTTCATTCTTTTTCTCTTCTCTCAAATCCATGACATTCTTCTTCTCACAACCCAACCCCTTCATGTTGATTTTTGTCAAAATCCTACATTACAACTTCAAGATCCTTATTATCTCTTCATTTTGTCACAAGAAAAGCCTAATCTTTCCTTCATAAATGAAGATGATCGTGAGATGTTTCAGAGTTAGGGTTTCTTGGAGACTCTTGAAGAAGCTTTAGTTAAATTAAGTAAGTGATGCTTTAAATATCATGAGTATGGTTAAATGAAGCTAGAATGATGAGTATATTGAGATTGATGACTTGATTATGCCATTTTTGTGTATGTGTAGTGAGTGATGAAATGTGTATGTAAATGTCTTACTTTTGTATATGTGTATGATGACTAATGATCTATAAATTGTTATGGTGATGATTTTGAGGTAGAATGATCATTAAAATGGTGTTGGATGAGTGCAGAAAATTTGATGATGAATGGGTGCATGTAAATGTTCTATTTTTGGTTAATGATCAATTATGGATCATGAGTTGTTTGTGAATGATATTGAATTGTAATTAGGCTAAAAATGAATAGGAAATGTTGTGGATATAAGTTAGAAATGATAGACTAAGCAAAAGAGATGAATTAGGATGAAATTGATGATGAGGAGTGTTAGAAATATGTTAAATGTAGTGTTTTTATTGAACATGCATATGAAATTTAAACATATCTTGATCTACGGATATCTAAATACGATGATTGTTGATTTATATTAAACTAGAGAAGAATGAATACAATTTTCATGAAGAAATCGAGTTTGAATTCTGTCTCTAAGAATTTTAAAATTTGTCTTCAGATTATGTCTCTGTTTCTAAACAACATATAGTAAATTGTGTATAACTAACAGTTTACTGAGGCAAAATGTATGAACGTTATCTCGTTAGAAACTTAAGACATATATGAACATTGTTTTAGAAGAAGGTGTTGCCAAAAAACCTCATTTTCTAGGTGATAATGATAATACAAAACTGAACTGAAAAATAGAGTTGGAAAAGCTAGAAAATGAGTTATGCTTATTGCTTTTTGTGAAAGTTCATCGAGGCCAACTCTTAGGTTCGCCATAGCTAACTTGCAGAATTTTTGAGGATTCCTTTTGGAAAAAGTTTTCGGTGGCCAATTTGCAAGATTTTACGAGGATTCCTCTCGAGAAAAGTTCATTGCAGCCAACTCCTGGTTTCGCCACAACCAACTTTCCTGCACAACTTAAACATACTCCGGTATTTGGATCATAACTTTTTCTATAGTTATCCTAATGGAGTGATTTTTAATTTGGAATAAACTAGAGACATAGGGCATACAATTTGTCTAAAGAAATTGAATTTTAATTCTATCTCTAGAATTCCAAAATTTAACTTGAACATGAGCACAGAATACTGTTTTAGTTTAAGAATAGTCTAAATTATTTGGAGTATAACTTTTGTATTGCTGAACCAAATTGAATGATCTTAGTGTCATTAAAAACTTAAGAGATAGGATAACAATCCTCTAGAAGAAAGTGTTCCTAAATTACTCCATTTTCTTGGTCAGAAAGAACATGGAAAGTTAACCCTAAAGTAAGTTTCAAGAAAAATCTGAATTGATCCAATGAGTTATGAAATTTGACCATAATGGCTTTATTCAGGTGTAAACCTAAGTCAATTAGACACATATCAGTTATGAAAGGAGAATGAGCATATAATGTGAATTTAGATCATATACCAGGGATTGTCTTTGAGCATGCATTGCACATATTCCATATACACATTTGTACTTAAATGAATATTTATAATTGTGCAAAGTTGTAATGCGTGTGCAATGTGCGTATTGCATAATGTTGATGTGCAAGACAAATGTCCACATCTAGATGTT
>JAOTAY010073336.1:0-16864 GCA_025629805.1 Erythroxylum baracoense | reverse complement strand
TGCATATATGAATGCATGCATATGTCACTATTCATTTATACACTCCTATTCATGGCAATTGGTGAGGGGATGTTACAATTAGCCTGTTGGCATAGCTTATATGGGCAAAATAGCCCGTTGGCATGGTCACTAGGCACCTTAGGTGGGAAAAACAGCTTGTTGGGGGCTTATGTCGACAACACATCCTGTTGGTAGGGTCGCTAGGCACCTTTGGTTCGAAAAATAGGTCGTTGGGAAAAATAGCCCATTGGCATAGTGATAGACCCCTTCGGTGGGAAAAATAGCCTGTTGGCACAGCTTTGGTGGGCAAAACAGCCTATTGGCACAATCGTTAGGCACCTTCAGTGGGAAAAACAGCTCGTTGGGCACCATCGGTGGGCAAAATAACCCGTTGGCATGATCACTAGGCACCTTCGTTTGGAAAATAGCTCGTTGGGCACCTTCTATGGGCAAAACAACCTATTGGCACAGTCGCTGGGCATCTTCGATTGGAAAAACAATCCGTTAGGACAAATTCTGTGGGCAAAATAGGCTCTTGACACAGTTGTTAGGCACCTTCAGTGGGCAAAATAGCCTGTTGGCACGGTTGCGAGTCATCTTCAGTGGGAAAATTAGCCTGATGGAATATCTTCAGTGGGCCAAACAGCTCGTTTACACGATCGCCAGACACCATTAGTCAGAAAAATAGTCCATTGGCATAGCTTCGGCTGGCAAAACAGCTTATTGGTACAGTTGCTAGGCACTTTCATGGGAAAAACAGCTCCTTAAGCACCTTCTGTAGCAAAATAGCTCATTGGCACGGTGGTTAGGCAACTTTGCTCAGTAAAACAGCCCGTTGGCACAGCTTCTGTGGGCAAAATAACCCATTGGTATGTTTGCTAGGCACCTTCGGTTGGTAAACAGCCCGTTAGGCACCTTCAGTGTCCAAAATAGCCCATCGACGTGGTCACTAGCTAGGTTCGGTGGGAAAAATACCCTGTTGGCACAATCACCAGGTATCTATGGTGGGAAAAGAAGCCCATTGGCACGGTTGCTAGTCATCATCGGTGGGAAAAATAGCCCGTTGGCTCACCTTTGGTGGGCAAAACACGTTGGTGTGGTCAATTAGCACCTTCGGTGGGAAAAACAGCCCGTTGGCATAACTTTGGTGGGCAAAACAGTCCGTTGACACAGTGGCTAGGCACTTTCGGTGGGCAAAACAACCCATTGGCACGGTTGCCAGGCACCTTCGATTGGAAAAACAGTCCGTTGGCACAGCTTCGGTGGGCAAAACAGCCCGTTGGCTCAGTCGCTAGGCACCTTCGATAGGAAAAATAGCACGTTGAACAGCTTCGGAGGGCAAAACAGCCCGTTGGCACGGTCTCTAGGCACATTTGGTGGAAAAAACAACCCGTTGAACAAGCATCTATAGGAAAAATAGCCCGTTGCCACATCTTTGGTAGGAAAAACAGCTCATTGGGTGCCTTCGATGGGCAAAACAGTGGATTGGCACGATCGCTAGGCACCTTTGATGGGAAAAACAGCCCATTGGCACAGCTTATATGGGCAAAACAGCCCTTTAGCACGGTCGCTAGGCAGCTTTAGTTGGAAAAATTACCCTTTAGCATAGCTTCAATTGGCAAACCAACCTGTTGGCATGGTAGCTAGGCATTTTTGTGGAAAAAACAACTCGTTGGGCACCTTAAGTGGGCAAAACAACCCCTTGATACGGTCGCTAGGCTCCTTTGCTAAGAAAAATATCCTGTTAGCACAGTCGCTAGGCACCTTTGGTGGCCAAAACAGCTTGCTGGCACGGTCACTAGTCATCTTAGGTGGGAAAAGCAGCTCGATGGCACATCTTCGGTGGGCCAAATAGCCCGTTTGCACAGTCTCTGGACACCTTCGGTGGGAAAAACAACCTGTTGGCACAGCTTTGATTTACAAAACAGCCCGTTGACACAGTTGTTAGGCACCTTCGGCCAAAAAAACAACTCCTTGGGCACCTTCTATAGCAAAATAGCCCGTTGGCATGGTCGTTAGACACCTTTACTCAGTAAAACAGCCCATTGGCACAGCTTCTTTGGGCAAAACAACCCGTTGGCTTAGTCGTTAGGCACCTTCAATTGGTAAACAGTCCATTGGCACCGCTTCTGTGGGCAAAATAGCCCGTTGGCATGGTCACCAGGAACCTTCGGTAGGAAAAACGGCCCGTTGGTAAGATCGCCAGGCATCTTTAGTGGGAAAAACAACCCGTTGGCACGCCTTTGGTGGGCAAAACAGCCTATTGGCATGGTCGCTTTGCACCTTTGGTGGGAAAAACAAATCGTTGGGCTCCTTCGGTGGGCAAAATAGCCCGTTGGCATAGTCACTAGGCACCTTCGATGGGCAAAACAACCCATTGGCATGGTTGCTAGGCACCTTCGATTGGAAAAGTAGCCCGTTGGCATAGCTTCGGTGGCAAAACAGCCCGTTGGCACAGTCGCTAGGCATCTTCAGTGGGAAAACAGCACGTTGAACACCTTTGGAGGGCAAAACAGCCCGTTGGCACGGAGGCTAGGTACCTTTGGTTGGAAAAATAGCCTGTTATCATAGCATATATAGGCAAAATAACCCATTGGCAGAGTCGCTAGGCACCTTCGGTGGGCAAAACAGCCCTTTGGCACGATCGCTAGGTACCGTTGATGAGAAAAACGACCCATTGGCACAGCTTATGTGGGCAAAATAGCCCTTTGGCACGGTCGCTAGGCACCTTTTGTGGAAAAAAACAACTCGTTGGGCTCCTTCAGTGGGCAAAACAACCCCTTGGTACAACCATTAGGCAACTTTGGTTAGAAAAATAGCCCATTGGAATAATCACTAAGCACCTTTGGTCGACATAACAACCCATTGGCACATCTTCAATGGGAAAAACAACCCATTTGCATAACTTTGATTGGCAAAACAGCCCACTAGAATAGTTGCTAGGCACCTTCGTCGGTAAAAACATCTTGTTGGGTACCTTCGGTTGACAAAACAGGTCGTTGGCATGGTTGCTAGGGATCTTTGGTAGGAAAAACAGCCCATTAGCACAGCTTCTGTGCGAAAAATAGCCCATTGGCATGGTCCCTAGGCACCTTTGGTGGAAAAAACAGCTTGTTGGGGACCTTAGTTAGGCAAAACAACCTGCTGACAGGATCGTTAGGCATCTTTGGTTGGAAAAACAGCTCGTTAGGCACAGCTTTGGTGGGAAGAAACAGCCCTTTGGCATAGCTTCGGTGGGAAAAACAACTCCTTGGGCATCACCGGTGGGCAAAATAGCCTATTGGCATGGTCACTAGGGACCTTCGTTTGGAAAAACAGCTCGTTTGGCACCTTTTGTGGGCAAAATAGCCCATTAACATGGTCCTAGGCCCCTTTTGTGGGAAAAAAAGCCAGTTGGAACAGCTTCAATGGGCAAAACAACCCATTGACACGGTCACTAGGCATCTTCGGTGGGAAAAACAACCCATTGGGATAGCTTCCGTGAGCAAAACAGCCTATTGGAATGGTCACTACGTACCTTCGGTGAGCAAAACAGCCTGTTGGCACGACCGCCAGTCATCTCGTTAGGAAAATCAGCCCGATGGCATATCTTCAGTGGGCCAAACAGCCCGTTTTCACGGTCGCTGGACACCTTTGGTGGAAAAAATGGCCTGTTGACTTAATTTTGGTTGGCAAAACAGCCCGTTGGCACGGTCATTAGGCACCTTCTGTGGAAAAAATTACCCTTTGGCATAGTTTTGGTTAGCAAACTAGCCCGTTGCCATGGTCACTAGGCACCTTTGGTACAAAAAACAACTCGTTGGGCACCTTTGGTGCAAAAAACAACCCATTTCCACAATCGCTAGGCACCTTTGGTGCAAAAAACAACTCGTTGGGCACCTTTGGTGTAAAAAACAACCCATTGCCACGATCGCTAGGCACCTTTGGTGCAAAAACAACCCATTGCCACAGTCGCTACGCCCCTTTTGTGGGAAAAACAGCCCATTGGAACATCTTCGATGGGCAAAACAACCCCTTGGTAGGGTCGTTAGGCACCTTTGGTAGGAAAAGCAGCCTATTGGGATAGCTTCTGTGGGCAAAATAGCCCGTTGGGAAAGTCGCTAGGCAACTATGGTGGGCAAAACAACCAATTGGCATGGTCGCTAGTCATCTTCGGTGGGAAAAGCAGCCTAATGGCACATCTTCGGTGGGCCAAACAGCCCATTTGCACGATTGTTAGACACCTTCGGTGGAAGAAACAACCCATTGGCACAACGTTGGTTGGCAAAACAACATGTTGGCACAATCGCTAGGCACCTTCGGTGGGAAGAACAATTCCTTGGGCACCTTTTGTAGAAAAATAGCCCATTGGCACAGTCGTTAGGCACCTTTGCTAAGTAAAACAGCTAGTTGGCACAACTTTTATGGGCAAAACAACTTGTTCGTATGGCTGCTAGGCACCTTTGGTTGGTAAACAACCCGTTGGCCACCTTCAGTAGCCTAAACAGCCCATTGGTGTGGTCACTAGGCATGTTCGGTAGGAAAAATAGCCCTTTGGCACTGCTTCTTTAGACAAAATAGCCCATTGGCACGATAGCCAAGTACCTTCAGTGGGAAAAACGACTCGTTGACATGATCGCTAGGCATCTTTGGCGGGAAAGAAAGCCCGTTCTAACACCTTTGGTGGGAAAAACAGCCCATTGGCTTGATCACTTGGCACCTTTAGTGGGAAATACAAATCATTGTGCTCCTTTGGTGGGCAAAACAGCCCGTTCTAACAGTCGCTAGGCACCTTCGGTGGGAAAAATAGCTTGATGGGCACCTTCAGTGGGCAAAACAGCCAGTTGGAGTGGTCGTTCCTTCAGTGGGAAAAACAGCTCCTTGGGCACCTTCGGTGGGCAAAACAACTCATTGGCAAGGTCACTAGACACCTTCAGAGGGAAAAACAACCCGTTGACATGGTCTTGGTTAGTAAAATAGCCCGTTGGCACAGTTGCTAGGCACCTTCGTTATGAAAAATAGCTTGTTGGTATAACTTTTGTGGGCAAAAGAACCAATTGGCACGGTTGCTAGGCACCTTTGGTGGGCAAAACAATCAATTGGCACGGTCACTAGGCACCTTTAGTGGGGAAAATAGCCCTTGACACAACATCTATAGGTAAAATAGCCCATTAGCACATCTTCGGTGGGACAAACAGCTCATTGGGCTCCTTCGGTGGGCAAAATAGCACATTGACACAATCACTAGGCACCTTTGATGAGAAAAACAGCCCATTGGCATAGCTTATGTGGGCAAAATAGCCTTTTGGCACGGTCTCTAGGCACCTTTGGTGGAAAGAACAACTCGTTGGGCACCTTTGGTGGGCAAAACAACCCCTTGGTACGGTCTCTAGGCACCTTTGGTAGCAAAAACAACCTATTGGCACAATCGTTAAGCACCTTCGATCAGAAAATTAGCCCATTGGCACAACTTCGATTGGAAAAATAGCCCGTTGGCTTGGTAGCTAGGCACCTTCGATGGAAAAATAGCTTATTGGGCACCTTCGGTGGGCAAAACAGCCCTCTGGCACGATTGCTAGGCAACTTCGATAGGAAAAATAGCTAGTTGGCACAGCTTCGGTTGGCAAAACAACTCGTTGGCATGGTCGCTAGGCAACTTCGGTGGGAATAATAGCCCGTTGGGCACCTTCGATGGACAAAACAGCCCTTTAGCATGAATGTTAGGCACCATTGATGGGCAAAATAGCTCATCAACAAGGTCGCTAGGCACCTTGAGTGGGAAAAATAACCCATTGGCAAAGTCGCTATGCACCTTCGGTGGGCAAAACAACCTGTTGGCACAGTCACTAGGCACTTCCAATGGGAAAAACAGCACTTTGGGAACCTTTGGTGGGCAAAACAGCCCGTTGGCATAGTCATCATTGGCACCTTTGGTGAGAAAAACGGCACGTTGGGGAACGTCGGTGGGTGAAAGATCCTGTTGGCACAGTCGCTAGGGCCCTTCGATCAAAAAAATAGCCAGTTTGTATAGCTTCAATTGGCAAAATAGCCCACTGACACCGTCGTTAGGCACCTTCAGTGGTAAAAACAACTCATTAGGCTCCTTCGGTTGGTAAAACAGACCGTTAACATAGTTGCTAGGCACCTTTGGTAGGAAAAGCAGCCCATTGGCACAGGTTCTGTGGGCAAAACAGCTCGTTGGCATAGTGGGAAGGCACCTTCGGTCAGAAAAACAGCTCATTGTGGACTTTAGGTGGGCCAAGTAGCCCGTCGGTAGGGTCGCTAGGCACCTTCGGTTGGAAAAACAGCTCGTTGGGTAGCTTCAGTAGGCAAAACAGCTTGTTGGCAAGGTCGCTAGGCACCTTTGGTAGGAAAAACAGCCCGTTGGCACAGTTTCTGTGGGCAAGATAGCCCATTGGCATGGTTACTAGGCACCTTTGATTGGAAAAACAGCTTGTTGGGGACCTTAGGTGGGCAAAACAACCCGTCGAAAGGGTCGTTAGGCACTTTTGGTTAGAAAAATAGCTCGTTGGGTACCTTCGGTGGGCAAAACAGCTTGTTGGCACGGTCGCTAGGCACTTTTGGTAGGAAAAACAGCCCGTTGGTGCAGCTTTGGTAGGCAAAATAGTCCACTGGCACTGTCAATAGGCACCTTCGGTGGGAAAAATAGCTCGTTGGGCACCATTGGTGGGCAAAATAGCCCATTGGCATCGTCACTAGGCACCTTCATTTGGAAAAACAACTCGTCTGGCGCCTACTGTGGGCAAAACATCCCATTAGCATGATCGCTATGCCCCTTTTGCTGGAAAAATAGCCTGTTAGAATAGCTTCGGTGGGCAAAACAACCCAATGACAGTCGCTAGGCACCTTCGGTGGGAAAATAGCCAATTGGAGTGGTCGTTAGGCGCCTTCAGTGGGAAAAACAACTCCTTGGGTACCTTCGGTGGGCAAAATAGTTGGTTGGCAAGGACACTAGGCACCTTTGTAGGGAAAAACAACCCGTTGACATGGTCTTGGTTGGTAAAACAGCCAGTTGGCACAGTCACTAGACACCTTCAATGTGAAAAATAGCTCGTTGGCATAATTTTTGCGGGCAAAACAACCCGTTGGCAGGGTTGCTAGGCACCTTTACTGGGCAAAAGAATCCATTTACACGGTCAATAGGCACCTTTAGTGGGGAAAATAGCCCGTTGACATAACATCTATAGGCAAAATAGCCCTCTGGCACGGTCGCTAGGCACCTTTGGTGGAAAGAACAACTCGTTGGGCACCTTTGGTGGGAAAACAACCCCTTGGTACAGTCTCTAGGCACCTTTGGTAGCAAAAATAGCCCATTGGCACAATCGTTAAGCACCTTCGATCGGCAAAACAGCCTGTTGGCATATCTTCGATAGGAAAAACAGCTTATTGGGCACCTTCGGTGGGCAAAATAGCACGTTGACACGGTCACTAGGCACCTTCGGTCAGAAAATCAACTCATTGGCAAAGCTTTGATTGGCAAAATAGCCCGTTGGTTTGATCTCTAGGCACCTTCGGTGGGAAAAACAGCCCGTTGGGCACGTTCAGTGGGTGAAATAGCTCACTGGCACGGTTGCTAGGCACATTTGGTAGGAAAAATAGCTAGTTGGCAAAGCTTCAGTTGGCAAACAACCTGTTGGCATGGTCGCTAGGCACCTTCAGTGGGAATAACAGACCGTTGGGCACCTTCGATGGAAAAAATAACCTTTTAGCACGAATGTTAGGCATCATTGGTGAGCAAAATAGCTCATTAACAAGGACGCTAGGCACCTTCAGTGGGAAAACCAACCCATTGGCACAGTCGCTAGGCACCTTCAGTGGGCAAAACAACTCGTTGGCATGGTCTCTAGGCACCTTCAATAGGAAAAACAACACATTGGGAACCATTGGTGGGTAAAACAATCCGTTGGTATAGTCATCACTGGCACCTTTTATGAGAAAAACAGCACGTTGGGGATCACCGGTGGATGAAAGATCCTATTGGTACGGTCGCTAGGGCCCTTTGATGGGAAAAACAGCCAGTTTGTATAGCTTCGATTGGAAAAATAGCCCACTGACATAGTCACTAGGCACCTTCAGTTGTAAAAACAACTCGTTGGGCAACTTTGGTTGGTAAAACAGGCCGTTAACATAATTGCTAGGCACCTTTGGTAGGAAAAATAGCCCGTTGGCACAGGTTCTGTATGTAAAACAACCCATTGACATGGTGGGAAGGCATCTTTGGTGGGAAAAGCAGCTCGTTGTGGACCTTAGCTGGGCCAAACAGCCCGTCGGTAGGGTCCCCAAGCACTTTTGGTTAGAAAAATAGCTCATTGGGTAGCTTCAATGGGCAAAACAGCTTGTTGGCACGGTCGCTAGGCACCTTTGGTAGGAAAAACAGCCTGTTGGCACAGTTTCTGTGCGCAAAATAGCCCATTGGCATGGTTACTAGGCACCTTTGATCGGAAAAAGAGCTCATTGGGGACCTTAGGTGGGCAAAACAGCCTGTTGAAAGGGTTGCTAGGCACCTTTGGTTGGAAAAACAGCTCGTTGGGCACCTTCATTGTCAAAACAGCTTGTTGGCACGGTCGCTAGGCACCTTTTGTAGGAAAAACAGCCCGTTGGCACAGCTTCAGTAGGTAAAATAGCCCACTGGCACTATCGATAGGCACCTTTGGTGGGAAAAACAACTCGTTGGGCACCATCGGTGGGCAAAATAGCCCGTTGGCATGGTCACTAGGCACCTTCGCTTAGAAAAACAACTCGTTGGACACCTACTGTGGGCAAAACAGCCCATTAGCATGATCGTTAGACCCTTTTTGTGGGAAAAACATCCCGTTGGAATAGCTTCAGTGGGCAAAACAACCCATTGACACGGTTGCTAGGCAACTTCGATGGGAAAATAGCCCATTGGGATGGCTTCTGTGGGCAAAATTACTGGTTGGCACAATTTCTAGGTACCTTCAGTGGGCAGAATAGCCTGTTGGCAAGGTCGCCAGTCATCTTCGGTGGGAAAAGCAGTCTGATGGCACATCTTCAGTATGCAAAACAGCTCATTTGCACGATCGCTAGACACCTTTAGTGGGAAAAACGATCCGTTGGCACAACTTCGATTAGGAAAATAGCCAGCTGGCATGGTCGTTAGGCACCTTCGGTGGGAAAAACAGCTCCTTGGGTACCGTCTGTAGCAAAATAGTCCATTGGCATAGTCGTTAGGAATCTTTGCTCAGTAAAATAGCCCGTTGGCATGGTCGCTAGGCACCTTTGGCTGGTAAACAGCCCGTTATCCACCTTCGGTGTCCAAAATAGCCCATTGATGTGGTCACTAGGCACGTTCGGAGGGAAAATAGCACATTGGTACCACTTCTGTGGGCACAATAGGTTGCCAGGAACCTTTGATTGGAAAAATGGCCCGTTGGCAAGGTCATTAGGCATCTTCGGGGGGAAAAATAGCCCATTGATGTCATCGCTTGGCACCTTCATTGGAAAAAACAAATAGTTGGGCTTCTTTGGTGGACAAAACAGCCCATTCTAACAGTTGCTAGGCATCCTCGGCGGGAAAAACAGTCCGTTGGCATAGCTTCGGTGGGCATAACAGCCCGTTGACATAGTCGCTAGGCATCTTCGGTGGGCAAAATAGCCCGTTGGTACGGTCGCTAAGCACCTATGATTGGAAAAACAGCCCGTTGGCACAACTTCGGGGCGCAAAACAGCTCGTTGTTGGCATGGTCGCTAGGCACCTTCGGTGGGCAAAATAGCCCATTGGCACATCTTCGATGGGGCAAACAACTTATTGGGCACCTTCGGTGGGCAAAACAACGAATTGACACGATCACTAGGCACCTTTGATGGGACAAACAACCCATTGGCATAACTTATGTGGGCAAAACACCCTTTGGCATAGTCGCTAGTCACCTTGGGTGGGAAAAACAGCCCATTGGCGCAACTTATATGGGCAAAATAGCCCTTTGGCACGATTGTTAGACGCCTTCAATGGGAAAATATCCCTTTGGCATAGTTTTGGTTGGAAAAAGAGCCTGTTGCCACGATCGCTAGGTATCTTTGGTGCAAAAAACAACTCATTGGGCACCTTTTGTGTAAAAAACAACCCGTTGCCACGATCGCTAGGCATCTTTGGTGCAAAAAACAACTCACTAGGCATCTTTGGTGTAAAAAACAACCTGTTGCTATGGTCGCTAGGTCCCTTTGTGGGAAAAATAGCCTGTTGGAACAGCTTCAGTGGGCAAAACAACCCCTTGGTACAGTCGCTAGGCACCCTTGGTAGGAAATGCAGCCCGTTGGGACAGCTTCTGTGGGCAAAATACCCCGTTGGCACAGTCGCTAGGCAACTTCGGTGGGCAAAATAACCTGTTAGCACGGTCGCTAATCATCTTCGGTGGGAAAAGCAACCCGATGGTACATCTTCGGTGGGCCAAATAGCCCGTTTGCATGATCACTAGACACCTTTAGTGGGAGAAACGGCTTGTTGGCACAGTTTCGGTTGGCAAAACAACGCGTTGGCACGGTCGCTAGGCACCTTTGGTGGGAAAAACAATTCCTTGGGCACCTTCTGTAGCAAAATAGTATGTTGGCACGGTTGTTAGGCACCTTTGCTTAGTAAAACATCCATTGGCACAACTTTTGTGGGCAAAACAACCCGTTGGCATGGCCGCTAGATAGCTTCGGTTGGTAAACAGTCTGTTGGGCACTTTCGGTGGCCAAAATAGCCCATTGGCGTGGTCACTAGGCACATTTGGTGAGAAAAACAACCCGTTGGCACTGCTTTTGTGGGCAAAATAGCTCATTGGTAAACAGCCCGTTAGGCATGTTTGGTGGGAAAAATAGCACGTTGGCATTGTTTGTCTGGCCAAAATAGCCCATTGGCACAGTTTCCAAGTACCTTCGATGAAAAAACAGCCCATTGGCTCAATTGCTAGGCATCTTCGGTGGAAAAAATAGCCCGTTTGAACAGTTTCAGTGGGTAAAACAGCCTGTTGGCGTGGTCGCTTGACACCTTTGGTAGGAAAAATAGCTCGTTGGGGACCTTAGATGGGCAAAACAGCCCGTCGATAGGGTCTCTAGCATAACTTTGGTTGAAAAAACAGCTCGTTAGCACAACTTTGGTAGGAAAAATAGACCCGTTGGCACATCTTCGGTGGGCAAAATAGCCCATTGGCACTGTCGCTAGGCACCTCCGATTGGAAAAACATCTCGTTGGGCACCATTGGTGGGCAAAATCAACCGTTGACATGGTCTCTCGGCACCTTCGTTTGGAAAAACAGCTCGTTGGGCACCTTTTGTGGCCGAAACAACCCATTGGCATGGTCGCTAGGCCCCTTTTGTGGGAAAAACAACCAGTTGGAACAACTTCGGTGGATAAAACAACCCATTGACATTGTCGTAAGGTACCTTCAGTGGGAAAAACAACCTAGTGGGATAGCTTCTGTGGGCAAAACAGCCCGTTGGCACATTTACTAAGTACCTTCGGTGGGCAAAATAGTCTGGTTGCATAGTCGCCAGTCATCTTTGGTGGGAAAAGCAACCCGTTGGCACATCTTAAGTAGGCCAAACAGCCCATTTGCACGGTCGCTAGACACCTTTGGTGGGAAAAATGGCCCGTTAACACAGCTTTGGTTGGCAAAATAGCTCGTTGTCCAGATCGCTATGCACCTTTAGTGGGAAAAATAGCTCCTTGGGCATCTTCTGTAGCAAAATAGCTCATTGGGGCGGTCATTAGGCACCTTTGTTCAGTAAAAAAGCCCGTCGGTATGGTCACTAGGCACCTTCGGTTGGTAAACAGCCCTTTGGCCACCTTCGGTGTCCAAAACAACCCATTGGCGTGGTCACAAGGTATGTTCGGTTGGGAAAACAACCTGTTGGCACTACTTCTATGGGCAAAATAGTTCGTTGGCACGGTCGCCAGGTACCTTCGGTGGAAAAATAGCCCATTGGCACGGTCGCTAGGCATCTTCGGTGGGAAAAATAGCCCGTTCACGTGGTCACTTGGCACCTTCGATGGGAAAAACAAATGGTTGAGCTACTTTAGTGGGCAAAACAGCCCGTTCTAACGGTTGCTAGGCACCTTCGGTAGGAAAAACAGCTCGTTGACATAGCTTTGGTGGGCAAAATAGCCCGTTGACACGATCGATAGGCACCTTCGGTAGGTAAAACAACCCATTGGCACAGTCACTAGGCACCTTCGATTGGCAAAAAAGCCTGTTGGCATAGATTTGGTGGGCAAAATACCCATTGTTGGCACGATCGCAAGGCACCTTCGGTGGGTAAAATAGCCCATTTGCACATCTTCGGAAGGACAAACAGCTCATTGGGCGCCTTCGCTAGGCCAAACAGCAGATTGGCATGATTGCTAGGAACCTTTGGTGGGAAAAACAGCCCTTTGACACAGCTTATGTGGGGAAAACAGCCCTTTGGCACAGTCGCTAGGCACCTTCAGCGGGAAAAACTGCCTATTGCCATAGCTTATGTGGGTAAAACAATCCTTTGGCACGATCGCTAGGCACCTTTGGTGGGAAACGGCCCGTTGGCACAGCTTTGGTTGGCAAAATAGCGTGATCGCTATTCACCTTCGATGGGAAAAAAAGTCTTTGGGCACCTTCTGTACCAAAATAGCTCGTTGGCACGATCGTTCAGCACCTTTGCTCAATAAAGCAGCCCGTTGGCACAGCTTTTATGGGCAAAACAACCCGTTGGCATGGCCGCTAGATAGCTTCGGTTGGTAAACAGTCTGTTGGGCACCTTTGGTGGCCAAAACAGCCCATTGGCGTGGTCACTAGGCACATTTGGTGGGAAAAATAGCCCGTTGGCACTACTTTTGTGGGCAAAATAGCTCATTGGCACGGGTTCAAGGTACCTTCGGTTGGAAAAATGACACTTTGGCAAGGCCGCTCGGCATCTTTGGTTGGAAAAATAGCCCGTTGGAACACCTTCGATGGGCAAAACAGCCCGTTGGAGTGGTCGCTTGGCACCTTCGGTCGGAAAAACAAATCATTGGGCTCCTTCGGTGGGCGAAATAGCTCGTTCTAACGCTCACTAGGCACCTTTGGTAGGAAAAACAGCTCAATTGGCACCTTTAGTGGGCAAAATAGCCTGTTGGAGTGGTTGGTAGGCACCTTCATTGGGAAAAACAACTCCTTGGGCACCTTCGGTGGGCAAAATAGCCCGTTGGTAAGGTCGCTAGGCACCTTCGGAGGGAAAAACAACCTGTTGACATAGTCTTGGTTGGCAAAACAGTCTGTTGGCAGGGTTGCTAGGCACTTTTGATGGGAAAAATAGCTAGTTGGCACAATTTTTATGGCAAAACAGCCCGTTGGCACGGTCGCTAGGCACCTTTGGTGGGCAAAACAACCCATTGGCACAGTTGCTAGGCACCTTTGGCGGGGAAAACAACCCGTTGGCACATCTTTCGTGGGCAAAACAACCCATTGGCACGGTTGCTAGGCACCTTTGGTGGGAAAAACAAATCGTTGGGCACCTTCGGTGGGCATAACAGCCCGTTGGTACGGTCGTTAGGCATCTTCAGCGTGCAAAACAACCTATTGACATAGTCGCTAGGCACCTTTGGTGGGCAAAACAATTGATTGGCACAGTCGCTAAGCCCCTTTTGTGGGAAAAATAGCTCTTTGACACAGCTTCAGTGGGCAAAACAATCTATTGACACAAACGTTAGGCACCTTCGGAGGGAAAAACAGCACATTGAGCGCCTTCGAAGGGAAAAACAATCCGTTGGCATGGTCGCGAGGTACCTTTGGTAGGAAAAACAGTCTGTTGGCATGGTCGCTAGGCACCTTTAGTGGGCAAAACAGTCGATTGGCACGGTCGTTAGGCACCTTCAGTGGGAAAAGTAGCCCATTGGCACGGCTTCTGTGGTCAAAACTCTCCATTGGCACGATCATTAGGCACATTCGATAGAAAAATAGCCCATTGGCATAGGTTTTGTAGGTGAAACAGCCCGTTGGTACAGTCGTTAGGCACCTTCAGTAGGCAAAACAACCCTTTGGCACATATTCGGTGGGTTAAATAGCCTGTTGGAACAATCATTAGGCACCTTTGAAGGGCAAAATAACACGTTGGTATGGTCACTGGGCACCTTCGGTGGGAAAAAAGTTTGTTGGGGACTGTCAGTGGGATAACAACCCATAGGGATGGTCTCTAGGATAGGACCCTTCGGTAGGAAAAACAGTCAGCTTACATAGCTTCATTAGCAAAATAGCCCGCTGGGTGCCTTCAATGGACAAAACAACCCTTTAGCACGATCGTTAGGCACCATTGGTGGGCAAAATAGCTCATTGGCAAGGTAGCTAGGCACCTTCAGTGGGAAAAACAACACATTGGCATAGTTGCTAGGCACCTTCGGTGGGCAAAACGACCCGTTGGCATGGTCACTAAGCACTTTCGGTGGGAAAAACAACACGTTGGGAACATTCGATGGGCAAAATAACCTACTAGCACGGCCGTTAGTGGCAACTTCTGTGGGAAAAACAACTCGTTGTGGATCGTCAGTGGGCAAAACATCCTGTTGGCACAGTCGCTAGGCCCTTTCGATCGAAAAAATAGCCCGTTTGTATAGCTTCGATTAGCAAAACAGCCCACTGGCATGGTCACAGGACACCTTCGATGGTAAAAACAGCTCGTTGGGCACCTTCGGTTAGATAAACAGGCCATTGACATTGTTGCAAGGCACCTTTGGTAGGAAAAACAGCCCGTTGGCACAACTTCTATGGGCAAAATAACCCGTTGGCTTGGTCGCTAGGCATCTTTGGTGGGAAAAATAGCTCGTTAGGGACCTTAGGTGGGCAAAACAGCCTGTCCGTAGGGTCGCGAGGAATCGTTGGCTAGAAAAGCAGCTCGTTGGGCACCTTCGGTGGGCAAAAAAGCCCTTTGACACAGTCGCTAGGCACCTTTGGTAGAAAAAACAGCCCATTGGGACAGCTTCTGTGCGCAAAACAACTCATTGGATTGGTTGCTATGCATATTTAGCGAAAAAACAGCTCGTTGGGGACCTTAGGTGGGCAAAACAGCACATCTGGAGGGTCGTTAGGTACCTTTAGTTGGAAAAACAACTTGTTGGCACAACTTCGGTGGAAAAAACAAACATTTGGCACAACTTCGGTGGGCAAAACTGCCCTCTGGCAGTGTCTTTAGGCACCTTCGATGGGAAAAACAGCTCGTTGGGCACCATCGGTGGGAAAATAGCCCGTTGGCATGGTCACTAGGCACCTTCGTTTGGAAAAACAACTCGTTTGGCACCTTCTGTGGGCAAAACAGCCCATTGGCATGGTCGCTAGGCCCCTTCGGTGGGCAAAACAACCCTTTGACTCTGTCCCTAGGCACCTTTGGTAGGAAAAATAGCTTGTTGGGACAGCTTCTGTGGGCAAAACAGCCTGTTGTCACAGTTGCTAGGTGCCTTCGGCGGGCAAAACAACCTGTTGACATAGTCGCTAGTCATCTTCGGTGGGAATAGCAGCCCGATAACACATCTTCAGTGGGAAAATAGCCCGTTTGCATGGTTGCTAGATGCCTTCAATGGGAAAAACAACCCGTTGGCATAGGTTCGATTGACAAAGTAGCCCATCGGTATAGTTCCTAGGCACCTTTGATGGGAAAAATAGCTCCTTGGGCACCTTCTGTTGCAAAATAGCTTGTTGCCACGATCGTTACGCACCTTTACTCAGTAAAACAACCCATTGGCATGGTCGCTAGGCACCCTCAGTTGGTAAACAGCCCGTTAGCCACCTTCAGAGTCCAAAATAGCATATTGGCGAGGTAACTAGGCACGTTTGTTGGGAAAAATATCCCGTTGGCACAGCTTCTATAGGAAACTAGCCCATTGGCCCAGTCGCCAGATACCTTTAATGGAAAAAATGACCAGTTGGCACAGTCGCTAGGCATCTTCAATGGGAAAAACAACCCGTTGGCGTGGTCGCTTGGCACTTTCGGTGGGAAAAACAAATAGTTGGGCTCCTTTAGTGGGCAAAACAGCCAGTTCTAACGATTGCTAGGCACCTTTAGTGGGAGAAACAGCCTGTTGCCATAGCTTCGGTGGATAAAATAGCTCATTAACACAGTTGCTAGGCACCTTCGGTGGGCAAAACAGTCCGTTGGCATAGTTGCTAGGCACCTTCGATTGGAAAAATAGCCCGTTGGCACAGCTTCGATGGGCAAAACAACCCGTTGTTGGCACGGTCGCGGTCGCTAGGTAATTTTAGTGGGAAAAAAAACTCAGTAGGCACCTTCAGTGGGGAAAATAGCCCATTGGTGTGGTCGCTAGCCACCTTTGTTAGGAAAAGCAGCTCCTTGGGCACCTTCGGTGGGCTAAAGAGCCCATTAGCAAGGTCATTAAGCACCTTCAAAGGGTCAAATAGCTCGTTGGCATAACTTTGATCAGCAAAACAGACCGTTGGCACAGTCGCTAGGCACCATCGATGCGAAAAACAACTCGTTGGGTACCTTTGGTGGGGAAAACAACCCGTTGGCACAATCATTAGGCATCTTGGGTGAGAAAAAACTTGTTGACATAGATTCGGTGAGAAAAACAACCCGTTGGCAGAGTTGCTAGGCACCTTTGGTAGGAAAAACAGCCCATTGGCACAGCTTCTATGGGCAAAACAGCCCGTTGGCATGGTCAGTAGGCACCTTTGCTTGGAAAATAGCTCGTGGGGCACCTTCGACTGGCAAAACAGCTGATCGGCAAGGTCACTAGGCACCTTTGGTTGGAAAAAAGCCCATTGGAATAGCTTCTGTGGGAAAAACTGTTGAATCGCGTATGGTCCAAGTATTCACAATACGCTGCAGAAAAGACCATAACACAACATAATCTATAACCGAAAACATACAAGATGCGCAAAATACCTTTTCTTTTGACACGGAT
>JAOTAY010073325.1:0-16864 GCA_025629805.1 Erythroxylum baracoense | reverse complement strand
ATACACAATAATTCACATTTTCACAAATGCATGAGCATGAGGTATGTCTGTCATTACTTCTCTCATTGGTCTTCTCACAGACCCGTTTCCCTGATCCGACCCGTTAGGTGAGACCGGGATGTTACAGGGAGAATCAAATTTTGGTTCCTTCATCAAAGTTTTAGAGACATCTCTATTGTAATCTCCAATTATAATTATCCAATTTGGAGGTCTAAATTCCAAGATATGGCCAAATTACAGAAATATGTTCAATAGAACCTCTCCATTCAGCAAGGTACACAATCCAAATCAATTATCTTCAGTCTTTATCATGCAAGAGCAACATCAAAATACATCCAATTTAACCAAAAAAATTTCATAAGCAAATGGTATACTTATTCTACCAATTCCCCTCACATCACATTCATAAATGTAAGTAAAATATCAAAATTTCCATACATATTTCACATCTAAGTATGTATGTCTATGCCAAAATGAACAAATTACCCATATGTCTTTTACATTAAGTACCATAATATCTCTTACTAAGATGTACTTAATTCTTTATGGTCACTTCTTAATACACCTTAGACAAGCTATAATACTTCCAGGGTATATTTTGGGGCGTTACACTAGTAAACAAGGCTAGACTAAGCTATCTAGAGAGCAAGTTTGTCATCCTTCTTATGCCTAAATGTTATTCGTAACCTTGCTTGTAAATTTATTTGATTCTAAGTTTTCTCATATAAATCAAACAAATTTAACTAAGTAGGACACATTATTATAACACCAAACATATTTGGGGTTAAAGCGCCCATGAGTTTACTCAATAAGCCTAACAATAAATATAACTCTAATTTATTCTTATACCAATAAAATCATGTTCACAATGTTTACGTAAATTTAATGAGAGATTTATTTTTAATGGTCTCAACAAACACACATTACATGTGAAATGGCACATATCTATACATACAATTTCTCATAAAAATAATTAAATTATATGCACAAAATATTGTTTGGTTTTAATTATTGATATAATCTCCATAATCTAGAATAATATTTCTAACTCTTTAGATAACTAAATTAGATTAAACCATTGATTCCTAAATAAATCAAATTCCTATTCCAAATAAATTTTGTTTGATTTTAAAATAATTTTCAATTATCTTGATTCCATTAACAGTTTAATTGAAAATAAATTTTAATAAATTACTCTAGTTATTATAATTCAGAAAAATTCTTTTTCAACTTTTAAAAAGATATTCTAACGTAATTAGAAAACACTTTTTATTCTAATTAGAAACAACTTTTCCTTAATTAAAAACTATTTTCTAATATTAAAGGAAACAACTTACAAAATTAAATGAAAACTAATTTTTAAAATATCAAAGAAGGCTCATTTTCTTAATTAATAAATAAAATATTTTTGATTTAATTAAGAAAATGTATTTTCTATTTAATTAAAAACTTATTATTCAAATTAATAAAAATAATTTCTAAATAAAATATAATAATAACCTTTTAAAAAATTAATAAACTTATCTTATTTCAATCATTCTAAATAAAATAGAATAACGATCCTCTAAAAAGAACAATGAACTTATTTTATCCTTGTTAAAAGAGTCTAAACTTTGTTAAAGGAGTCTAAACTTTATTAACCCTTATTGTTAACATCTTTTACATGGAGAACCATATAAGCTGGGCACTTCCACATCAACATATACATGAATTTTTTAATAAATAAATAAAATTTTATAAATTAATTACAAATCTAAATGATAAAAAAATTATTAAACGATCTCACATTCATCCATCGATCAACCATTCATTACTATTGGGAATTCTAGAAGCCTAAAATTCTTAAATTTCTACAAAGCATCCAAATGCATTACAACCTAATTAAAGCCTTTCTAAATTCTATCTGAAACCATTCTAACCCTCCCATAGCCTTTCAAAATGCCATTCGAAGCCATTCTAACAACATATGTAAGGTTCCATCCATATCGTCAAACTTCCAAAAATATTTAAAACCTTAAATTTAATTACAATATAACATTAATCAATTCGATGTTTTGTTTAGAGAATTAGTATATTTTGAGTATATATCTACATTCATACTCCATTGTCTTTCTTTAATTATATTTGCTTATTGATTTACCTAAAAATTTTCAAGCATGCTAATATGAATTTTTGTTTTTGGTTGGTGTTAAGCTTTATATTTCAAATCCAACCTCAAGGAGAATAGGAAAATTTTCATGTTTTGTGGTATCAATCTTGACACCAAACTTTCAAATTCTTGTTTCTAAAGGTTAATTTATTGTTCATAGATTGTCCCATTTTATAGTAAGTTTAACTTATAAATATTCTTAGGGAAGATGACTTTAATAAGATTTCATGTTATAGATGCATATATGCATGTATAAATTATTAGGCAACCAAAATTTTGCATGCATATGTGTACTCTAGTAGACCATGCTTTGTGAAGATGACTCTAATATTGAATTTATATTATATATGGATAACATAAATTTTCTACACAAAAAGCTTCCATATGCATGTATAAATTATTATGCAACCAAATTTCTTTATACATATAAACCTTAATTTTTCCTGCTCCACCTCTCATCTAATGTCTTTGCATTATAGTCTAGTTTTTATTTCTTTCTTATTGTGGTTTTTCACTACTGATGTGTTGGAGTTGAAGTTGGGTGTTCTTGCCACCATTTCCATTGCATTTGAACTTTGAACTAATGTGCTTTGCCTTTTATCTGAGGTATTCATTAAGTTACCCTTATCTTGGTTATTGTATTTCATTGTTCATTTACTTAAAAATAACTTCTTAATTTTATAAAATTTTGATGTGATCATCTTTTTCTTTATTGTTATTATGAAGTAATATTTTCATATTTAAAGCTTAGATATTCTTAAAATTTCCTCAAAATTTTTCAATTTTCTATTCATCTTAAAGCACTCAAATCAATAGTTTACTTATAATGCCGGAGACTTTGTGTAACACCTTAATAACCCCTAGGAGGATATACGGATTCCAAACAAAACAAACCAAAACATTCTAACAATCCTAGAAAATAAGGCAAAAATACATCACATTTTATATATCGTTGAGTTATAAATAGGACACAATATACACATTGTATTTATCAAATCCATGCCTTAAAATCAAACCCATCCTATGTTATGGTTATTATAGGACATTTACACAAACTACAAAAAATGTCTCATAATATTGAATATAACTCAAAGCTTAAGAACAAAATATCCCAAAATATAATACGTCCTTCTTTGGCCACGGCAATTGTCTCAGCCTTAACCCTTTTTAACAAGACCTACATGGAGGAAAAACCATAGTGCTAAGCATATAGCTTAGTAGGAAAATAAATAAAGGAAGATACAAGATGGTAACTGCTACCTACAATCATCTAACATTTACATGCAAATGAATCATGACATATCATATAGCAATCTTTGATTATTCAAATCAGAGAGTAATCTGACTATTAATTGCATCATAGCAGAAAAAATATCAAACACATACAGAATTGCCTGCTAATCTTTTTAGAAGTCGGTAACGGGAATAGAACAGAAGATATCTATGATTATTATCTACAGGAACAAAAGAGACTTAAGTCCCTAAAATAGAAGACACCGTAGTGTCTAAGAACAGAAGCAGCTGCAGACCTTTCTAGGCATATCTATTTACCCACAACTAGGGCTTATTAGGTTAAAGCAAATCATATCACATTTCAGAGCCACATGCAAGGGAAATAATGCATAACATTTGAAGTTATTCCTTATGCTTAAATTGAAAGTGTTCATTCACGCTCGATCAAACTTAATATGCCTTATGAATATAAGCCTTTGCAATAATGCATCAGTGAAAGTATTTAACTAGATTTGCTAAGTTATAGTGATATATAAAAGATTTTTGGAGGAGATTTAATAGCATTTGGGTAAGGAAAAATTCATGTTTGGGTTAAAAAAGGGGGTGATGGACGGTGGTACCTAATTTTTAGTTTTTCTCAGGACAGTTTTTTGTGTTAGTTTTGTATGGTCATTCTGACATAGAAAATGAGGTTGTTAGGCAATATGTTCCTCCAAAAAAATGTTCCTTTATATCTTAAGTTTCTAATGAAATAAAGTTAACGCAATTTGGTTCATTATTTCGAGAGTTATACCTAAAATAATACAAAATGTTCTCAAATAGGGACAACAACCAGAACTCAATTTTAAGACAGATTTCAAAACCTTTAGAGACAGAATTCAAATTTGATTTCTTCATAAAAGTTGTAGAAATATGTATTTAGTTTAATCTAAAATTAAAATGATCCCATTTAGATATCTACAGGTAAAGATATGGCTAAAATACTGATGTCTATTCAGTGGAATCACTCCAATTAGCTCACCTCAGTCTTATTATGCAAAAGTAACGCCAAAGACACATGCAAATGAACCAAAAACATCCCATTTTCATCTATGATACTTCTCCTAATAAAAACTCTTATGTTACACTCAAAAACCCAGCAACATAACAAAATTTCTATACCTTTGAAAGGAGTGTTTCAAAACCCTTATTCTTTACTCCAATTGCTTGCCTTCTTTGGCCTTCTTCTCTTCTACACACAACATACCGATTTACTACTCCTTTCCAACAATCACAGATGCATAATAGAAACCTAACTAAAGAGGAGATGACAAAGGAGCTAAATTTCACTTTAAAACATGCAATTTACATACCTTAACTTCAAAGGCATAAAGGGATTTCACAAGATGGTGGATGGAGAGAGAGAAGTTCAATCTTATGCAAATTTTTGTTTTTTCCGACCCTCCCCTTCTTGATCTGCATGTTTTTAAACAAAGGTACAGATTGGTGACATGCCATTTGCCATATGGATAAGTGTTATGGTGTGGGATATATGATAAATGGTTCCATCATATTGGTTTCTACTTTTCGTCTTTCATTAATAACAAAAATGACCACACCTTTG
The DNA here is from genome assembly GCA_025629805.1 of Erythroxylum baracoense. NCBI lineage: Eukaryota > Viridiplantae > Streptophyta > Magnoliopsida > Malpighiales > Erythroxylaceae > Erythroxylum > Erythroxylum baracoense. Next base: position 11,879 of record JAOTAY010073325.1, on the reverse strand, counting down.
CCTTATACTATGAAATTGCATTCCAACTGAATACATTTAGCAATTCAGTCCATGATTAATGTATTTTTATGCATGTATAACATAGTTAACACAAATTACCAAAATATCCCTACTATTTTGTTAATATCGATTATGTCTCAAACTAAACACTCACTTTCCTAATTGTTTACACTTATTACATATACTTTAATGGACAAAAAACATTCCTACTAGGGTATAATTTGGGGCCTCACATTTCTCTCGCCCTTAAAAGAATTTTGTTCTCAAAATTCATACTGCATGAGAATAGTTTGGGATGTTGAACCTTTATAGTCGATTGTGGTTCCCACGTTGCTTCCTCAAGTTCATGGTGTTGCCAGAGTACTTTCACCAGAGGTATTTGTTTATTTTTGAGTTGTCAGACATCTCTGGCCAAGATAGACACAGGTCTTTCCTCATAAGAAAAATCTAGTTGTACTTGAATTTCTTACACAAGAACCTTATATGTATCATTAGACTGATATCTTTTCAACATAGAAATATGAAACACATCGTGCAATTTGGCCAATTCTTCAGGAAGAGCTAACTGGTAAGCTACTGGTTTGATTTTCTTAAGAATCTCATAGGGATCGATGTATTGTGGGCTGAGCTTACCTTTCTTCCTAAACCGAAGTAAATTTTCCATGTGACACTTTCAAAAATACCTTATCTCCTACCTAATACTCGATATCTTTTCTTTTTAAATCAACATAGGATTTATGTCTATCACTGGCAGCTTTCAGTCTTTGTTGGATAATTTGAACTTCCTCTTAAGTATCTTGTACAATATTAAGTCCGATCATCTTATTTTCACTTAATTTAGTCCAATAAACTGGAGTTCTGCACTTCCTACCACATAGGGCTTCATAAGGCACCATGTCAAAACTAGTTTGATAACTCTTGTTATAAGCAAACTCCATCAGAAAGATATTTATCCCAACTTCTTGAGAATTCTAACATAAAATCCCGAAGCATATCTTCCAATACCTGAATAACCCATTCAGATTGCCCATCTGTCTGAGGGTGAAAAGTGGTACTAAACATGATTTGAGTACCTAAAGCTTTTTGCATACTTTTCTAGAATCTCGAAGTAAATCAAGGATCACGATCAAAAATAATAGACAATGGTACCCCATATAATCTCACTATCTCATTCACTTATATATCTACAAGCTTATCTAATGAATAGTTAGGACGAATAGGCACAAAATGAGCAAACTTGGTGAACTTATCCACAATCACCCATACAACATCATGCTTCCTTTGAGTGAGAGGAAGCCCAGTGGAAAAATCCATGATAATGTTATCTCATTTCCATTTAGGAATCGAAATAGGATGTAATAAACTAGATGAAACCTGGTGCTCAGCTTTAACCTGTTGACATGTCAAACATTTGGATACATAATCTACAACATCACGTTTCATACCAGACCACCAGCAATACCGCTTCAGATCATTATGAAAACATTATTATGGGCCTCAAATAATAACTTTTTCTTCAATTCATCACTAGTTGGTACACATAATCAATCTTTATAATATAGATCACCATCTCCTTGCATAGAAAAGTCAGGTTGTTTGCCTTCCTGAGTTGCCAAGATAAGTTATTGCAACTTATCATCAACTTTTTAAGCATCACAGATCTCTTGTCCCAAGGTAGGCCTAGCTTTCAATTGAGTTATTAAAGTCCCATTACATGCAAGACCCCACTTACGCTGCTGCATTAACAATGCCGAAATGGTCTTTCAACTTAAAGTATTAGCCACAACATTAGCCTTACCATGATGATAATCCACAATACAATCATAATCTTTAAACAGTTCCAACCAATGCCATTGTCTCATATTAAGTTCTTTCTGGGTTAGCAAGTATTTCAGACTTTTATGATTAATGAAAATCCTGCACTTTTCACCATACAAGTAGTGCCACCAGATTTTCAAAGCAAATACTACTACTGTAAGTTCAAGATCAAGCTTAAATATTATATTTTTGAGGTACCTTGATGTGTTTATTAGTGTTTCAAGGTCAACATCGAAGAACGGAGAAGTTTAAGAGACATTCAGGATTAAACATCAGCCCACAATCGTGGCACAATAGGCCACGATCATGACAGAAACACTGGAAATAGCCCACGATCATGGCCTGATTGCCACATTTGTGACAGAAGGGTTGGATGTAGCCCATGATCGTGGCATGCAAGGCCATGATCATGGCCTACGTCGGGTAGACGCGTAAACAAATGAAAACGTCAAGTTTCGAGAGATTTGTAGACCTTTTTGACCTCGAGAAAACCTTAAGGCTGCTTAGAACACAAAGGTTATTTAAATAACAAAAAGAACACAGAGAGAGGAGCTTTTGCATCAGCCATAATTCAAAAACCTTAGAGAGTGCATCAAGAGATTGAGAAAGAGAAGAAGGAAGAGAGTCGTGGAGAAGAAACCTATGCGAAGCACTTCCCGAAACAGGAGGATTCTTGCCATTTCTGCCTCTGTCATCCATTTCGATCCTATTTCCATTTTAGTTTCAATTTTATGATTGTAAAGAATTTGGATAGCCGTTGATGATAGGATTGTTTGAATGTTGAGAATTATCTAAACTAACCTTCAAGTTATTTTATCTTTGATGTTAATGAAATTTAATTGTTGTGTTTTCATTAGATTTCTTGTGATTTAATTTTTGCAATTGCACAATTGAATGATAAACTGAGAGGGTGAACAGAGTGAAAAATCATTAAATTGGGCTAACGAGAGTTAAGTAATTTAATAGAACAAGAATTAAATCAAATCTTTAAATTTGTACGAAGAGAGATCTTGCATACGTTTTCGATAGTTTTTGGACAACTTCAGATCTAATTTAGGTTTTGGATAGATTGTTAATCGAGAGATTGCAATTTTCATAATTTGATTGGGGGTTATAAATTAGGTTTAACGGTTATAACTTAAGAGAGAGTAATCAACACTAGGACCATCTAAAATCGGTAATCCAGTAATTCATAATCAGTTAGGTTTTCATTAAAGTCAGATAAAATTCCCCTTTCTCTCAATTGGTAGTTCTTAGCTTGATTCTTGATTGGGTGTTGCATCTACTATTTTGTTTATATTTCTGAGTTTGATTCTTGGAATTGATTGCGTGATTGAAATAAATTTCTGCCTTAGTTTTGCTCATTTGAATTATTGTGAATTATTTTTGGTCTTAGATTTTAGGATTAGATTAACCCTCCTCGTGGGATCGATAGCTTAGGTACTACGCGAACGACCTATGCACTTGTAGAATATTAAGGTTAAATTATTAAAACTTATTCATATGAGAAACCTGCGATCAATTGATCATAAGTAAAAGATTGGAATGTCGACTTCTTGCTATGACTTTTGAAAGTCATTCTTCTTACTTATGATTATATATTATTGGAACATATAGGAATTGAGTAAATGTTTTTGGGTCTTTAAGCTTAATTTTAATGTTTTGCCAAGGATGGCCAAAAGCTAAGTGTAAGAGAAATTAATAGGTGATTAATTGATTATTTAATTATTTTATATCACTTAGCGATTAAAGACAATAAATTGCTTACGATACTCACATTGACTTGTATGTGATTTGAGGCACAATTTGGAAGCAAATAAGTTAAAGTAAGTCGAAAGCATAATATTTGGGCCATTTTTCGAAGATTAATTTTCACTTGTCTTTATAAAGCAAGAAGAAAAAAATTAAAAGACAAGAAGAAGATAAGAAAAAATTTAAAACACAAAGAAGTAAAAAATATGCACTGTGCATGCCATGCAAGAACATGAATCTAATGGAAAACATCTCAGAATTATGGTAAAACAAAGATGGAAGGTTGCAGCAGGTTAAAGCACGAAACGACAGCAAAAGAAGAAAACAAGAGAATAAAATGTAGCAGGTTTACATTATTATTGCAAACTGCGTAAAAACTGTTTCACGTGAACAGCGTGTTTCATGCACCAACAACATGGGAAGCACCAAAACATTCGCTACTGGGAGATAAAATGCTGCTCACATGTACACTGCATGCAGTGCATAAGTAGGAGCAAAACGACATGTCGCAGCTGGCAACAAGAAGCACGGATGGATAAAATGTAGACATTGGACAAGGGCCAAAAACACACAACATGAAAACAGAAATGATGCAGCGCAAGCGTGAGGGACAAAGGAAGCAACACATGCAGTATGGAGACAGAAGCCAAGTTTTAATAAGAGTGAACAGTGAAGTGGACCAAAAACTAATTCAAAAAATAGATAGTAGCGTATAACAGTAGCAAGAGTGGGGGGTTCTTTATGGGGGCTGAAGCAAATCTTTTTTGGTTTCTTGATTTTAATGAAGATGAGGGATAAAGCTCTCAACTGGGAGATACCATGGAGGGCTAGACGTCTTGACATTGGGTCAGAGGTGACATCGAGGCCGATGACCTGTGTTAAATGTATTTTATAGTTTTTGTTGTTTCTTTCTCTAATTAGAAATTAATTGTGTTATCCTATGTTAATTGATTTAGGTTTTGTGTGTAGATAATTATATTCTCGTTATTATTAGGTTATTTATGTATGAATCCATGGGGTATTATGAAAAGATGATTTTAATGTATTCATTGAATCGTTTATTTGCAAACCTATTGTTAGAATTTCGATATAATCTGCAATTATTATGTTGAAATTTATGTGTAGCAACTAATGATTTCTAATCATTAGGGATAACATAATCTAAGTTAAATGACACATTGTATGTAATTATAGCCTTGATTAATCATTTTTCTAATTCAAAATGCTACTACCCAATTAAATCTAGAGATCGTATCTTAGGTTATTCAGTAGTTAGGTTTAATTAACGATCATGTCTTAATTAAACACTACCTAAGGGAAAACTCAGTTTAATTATTAACCCATAATTAATAGTTGCTAGGAGAGGTTTGATGTAACATCTCGTTATCCCATATTAAGGGTTAGAACCCTAGAATACTGTACATAAGGGATATAAAGAGAAATTAGGAAATTGCATTTTATGCTCATGCATAATATAGTATACACACACAGGTGAATATTAATTTTTGTACATTAAAATGATTGTACATGCATTCATTGACATATCCAGGTATAATTGATTTATAAATGTAATTTTTATATGAATTTTGGTTTATATGTGTTGAAAATTGAATTGGTGAGTATGAGTATTGATTTAGAATTTTGGTGAAATTTAGAAAATTTCCAGAATTTTGGTTATTTTTAGACTAGGAAAAATGCCAAGTGGTAGGAAAATTGATAAATGGAAATATAATTAAGAGTCAAATGACAATGGAAATCTTTATAATTACATTTGGATTTAATGACATATGTCATTGAAATTTGGAGACAATTGGAGTAGAAATTGGAGTTGAATGGACTAGTTTAATAAGAGAACCTAGTGTAAACCTATAGAGATTAGACATGTGGCCAGTGACAAGTGTCGCTTGCCAAACCATGTCTTTATCCCACGATTGTTTTAACATTGAAAGACCATTTTATTCTTTTGTTTCTTGCTTTCTCTTCTTCTCTTAATGGCTTTCTCTTCTTCTTCCCCTCTTTCATGATTTTAACTCACCAATCTCCATTCACGTTGAACCTAACCTTCTCATCTCTCACTTGCTACTCTTGTCTTGATCTCTCTTTCATTTCTCATTAAAGACTTAACCCTATCACCTTGAATGATGATTGATAGGTGTGCATTAGTCTATGTTTTTTTATGTAATTGGCATGTGTTTTCTTACGTACTTGTTGATTATTGTTATAGTTTAGGATTTATTTTATATATTTTTGTTTAGTTTGATTTCCATTGTTTTCTTTTGTGTTTGATGTTAATTTAGGGTAAGAATAGACTATTTTTATGTAGGAAGGAAGATGGAGCAACTTGAAGGTTGAACTAGAGATCAAAAAGGAGAAGAAAAGAGGAGTGCATCTGTTGCAAATTCTCACGATTGTGGGAATCAGGCCAATTCCCATGAGCGGGGGAATTACAATCCAAGACAATACGCAAGGCTTCATTAAACTTAGGATTTTTGGACTATAAAAGCATAGTTAAGCCTCCATCTTATAAGGAGATGAAACCCTTCTATAGAAACACCATCTTTAGAGTAAAGAACACATGTTTGGAGCCTTGAGGAAGGATTGAAGTCAAGGATCATCATCAAGATTGGGGAAAATAGCACATCAACACCAAAATTCTAGATTTTGGCAGAGAAGATGAGTTTTTTTATTCAATTTTTTGTCAATCTTACTTCTTCTATTCTTTGTAAAATGGTTTATTTGAATGTTGATGGTGTTATGGAGACTATGTTAGGATGATTTAGTTTTAGGGATTGCTTTTGAACTATTTTATTATAACTCCTATTTTATTGAATTGAATGAAGTTGTCTTTGATGATTGTTGATTTTATTTGTTATCTTATAACAAATAAAGAGAGTGAGTAAGATAAATTTGTGTAGGATTGTACAACGAGAGTTGGCAACCTATAGACTTACAATCATCACATAAATTGGATAGTTAGAAGAAAGATCTCACTAATCAATTGATCACCTATAGGATAGTTTAATAACTAATTGAATAAGTTGAGTCATTGGGTAGATTAAGAGATCGTCCAATTGATTCCCTTTAATTTAATTAGGGACAATTAATTACACCTTGAGAGAGGGTAGTTAATACATTCGAAAATCTAGGGTGAGACACAATTCAACCAATAAAATAGGAGGGAGACAAAATAAGAAAAAAATTAATCTCTAGTTTTTAAATTCTTGAATTCCAATTTTTTTTGTACGTTAGTATTTTCTATTGTTTTGAGTTAGTCTTTTAATTTTTATTTAAATTTTCCATATTATTTTTAATTAAACAATTTCGTTTCTTAAGCAAAGTTTTATCTAAATAAAGTGATGTCTGGGCATCAATCCTTGTGGGATCGATATCTACTCTATTAAGGTATAAGTCACACCCATTCACTTGTGGTTTTTTTAAGCGTAAAACAAGTAGATAGGTTTTACCATCAACACCTCCCCAAACCCCGCGTTTAACGAAATTTTTACTGTGTTATTATTATTGTTGTTGTTGTTGTTGTTACTGCTATTATTATTGTAGGTGAATATAAATATTAGCAATATGTCACAAGTGTAGCACCACACTCCCATCCGACACGTGCCCCTACATCCATTAGATGTTCGAGCACATGCCCAATAGATATAGGGCGCTAGAGCAGTCGCATTCACATATATCATGGCATTATAATTTAAAATGTGAATAACACAATATCCAAAACTCAATTCGTCATTTCATTTCATAAAACATAATGTACATTGTAGTATTACTCTACACAATCCATATATATACAACATAAAAACTATAAAAGTCTACTGCTTTTTTACACATTCTACATGAAAGAGGAATTTTACAAAAACTCTATCTAACTCTTCAGTCTTAGCTGACCGACCTTTGATCCATTTCTTGAGTCCAAAAGCAGTACTCTACTTCTTCTAACTAGTCTTAGAAGTTATGTATCCTCTCTCGTACCTGAAAAGTCACGTTGTAATTTTGATGAGTTTTGTGAACTCAGTAAGCAAGCCATCATCGATGAGCTCACTTATATCACATAACACAACCAGTTCACAAATAATTCACATCATCACATAAGGCATATCACTTTACTACTCATCATATTGCATCAAATACCATTTTGTTCAATTAATTAAGATTTCTCATTCAGAATGATTCAAACAAATTCTTTTTGATCATTTAAAACATACATATCAAATATATATGCAATATGTGACTCACATTCAATATTTACTTTGTTATGACTAATTACCTTTTTAACTGTCCTATATCCATTGTGGATACCAGGTTCATTAATAATTGTCCCGTGTTCGTTAGGGATACCAGGCTTATTTTACATAGTGAGCCAGAGGCTTTTACCACATTATGAGCTTTGAACTCTTTTTCACTGGCAACTCCGGTCACAACTGCCTTTATTTAAACATGTATATCATGTAATGAACTGCATCAAATCACATATATTTAATTAGTCACTTACTCATTTACACATTCACTTTTACATCTTCATCGGACCTAAGTCCAGCATTTAACAATTATGTTGAGTATAATTATTTATGTCAGATTCACATACAATGAGCACTTTCAATATGATTCTCATGCATCAAACGCCTCAGACCATCAATGTAAGGAATTAACACATTCACATCAATAATAATTCAATAATTGACATTTAAACAAAGATAGACAAACTTAGTGAGAACATCTAGGTTTCTCATAGTATGCTCCAGATAGCTATTGCCTCAATGTCCTCGTAATGTCTGGATGCGGTCGCTCTATTTTCCCTTCTATATCATGCAACACATTCATATTTACATATTACTAATTTTTACAATCACATTAATACTCAATCATACACATATGTATATGTGTTATGTATAATGCATGCTCAATTTGACTATTCTGGGTATATTTCCTTAATTCACAGCTCATGATCATTTAACATCATCATTCCACCATTCATTTATACTTAATAGATCTTAATTATTTTAATCACCTCATCCATTATCAACTAGGTTCGTTCAAGGCCTTATTCAAGCCTAAATACCTTATAAGAAATTACCTTAGCATTAATTGGTTCAAACATCATTCAAATTAACAACATTTCTTCCTTTGTACCTGCCCACAATCGTGACAAAAGCTCATGGAACTGGCCACGATCGTGGGGGATTTTGCCACGATCGTGGGGATTTAATGGAACCAAAATTTTACCAGGCTATGGTCGTGGGGACTATGCTACGATTGTGCCCTGCATTTCTTCCATGAATTCCATACATGATAATATCATTTACACTCTAATTTTTTTCCAGCATTTAAGTGGCACGCCGCTCCCATCTGACACATGCCCGTACATCCTTTAGACATTCGAGCACTTGCCTGACAGAAGCAGTGCGCCAACTACTTTACTTTCACATAACTCATGACATCATAATTTGAAACCATAAATGTCATAATAATTAAACTCTAAATTCCTCATTTCATTTTATAAACAATATGTACATTGTAGCTTTACAAGGTCATCATATTTGTACAACATTCATAACCTATCAAAGTCTACAACTCTGTCTATAAAATATGTTACATACATAAGGAATTATACAAAATTTAATCTAAGTCCTTCAGTCCAGCTGACCGACCTTTGAGCCATAACTTCAATCCAAAAGTAGTACTAGATCTCTTCTAAGCTGTCTTAGAAGCTATGTCATCACTCTCAAAACTGAAAAGTCAACGTTGCAATTTGGTTGAGTTTTGCAAACTCAGTTAAGTAATCATCCTCGATGGTTCACCCATACGACATAACACATCAATTCAAGCAATCATATAAGTCACATAATTCACAATATTTCATTTATCATCATATAGCATCGCGATACACGTTGTACATAATTTTCACATTTCTCATTCAATATAATTCAATATTACATTGCAATCATTCAAACATATATATAGATATCATGTGTTTCACGTTCATTTATTTCGTTATTGTGACTAAGTGCCATTTTCACTGTCCCATATCTATTGTTGATACCGGGCTCATTAATACTGTCCCTTATCCATTGGGGATACAGGGCTTATTTACTTAGTGAGCCTTTAGCTCTTACCATAGTCTCAGCTTTAAGCTCTTTTCATTGGCAACTACGATCACAACTACCTTTACATTTCATACAGTCATGTAATGAAATGTATTATGCATATTCAATGATTACACTCATTCAGTCACATTCACACTCTTTCTTATTCACATTTGTCATCTGACTTTTAGTCCAGCATTCAACATTGAAGTTGATAACAAATAGTTAGTCATATACACATTCAAGTAGCACTTCCAATACAATCTTGAATATAGAACTCCTCGGACAATCAATTGTCTGGAATCAACACAATCACATTCACACAATAATTCAATACAAAATGTAAACAATCAATAATTCAATGTGAGACCATCTTAGGTTACTCACAATTTGCTCCCGTTAGCTTATTGCCTAGATTTCCCAGCAACTTCTGGAAGCGATCGCTCAATGTGCTCTTCTATAATATGCAAACATAAACATTTACCATTACTACTTTGCACATTCAGATGAATACTCTATCATAAGCACATGTATATATGTCATGTATAATGCATGTTCAATGACAAATTCCGAAGTATATTTCCTTCATACACATCTCAGAAATCAACTAATAACACCTTTTAATCATTATTTAATATATAATATTCTTCACTCATTTTAATCACTTCATTCATTGTCCACTAGGTTCATTTAAGCTTATATACCTCATATAGGAACACCCTAATATTGATTTGATCATATAAAAATCAGAGGAAAACTCTTTACCTCCATAAGTCTGGTCACGATCGTGGCGTCATGACAGAAACTCATTCTAGCCAAGCCACGATCGTGACATAAACTTTTTCTGTCAAGCCACGATTGTGGGGTGAGGGCCACGATCGTGCCCTGCCTTATCTTCCTTCTTTCTCTCATATTCAACATATATATATTCACATCCATTTCACACCAAATTTTCCCAAAATCACATTCTCTAATACGACCTCACTTTGTAATAAAACATCTACCATATTGATTACATTAACTCCATAAAATTCAACTCATTTGGTTCATCCATTTCAACTTAATTCCATGAAATCCTATCTCTTTCCATAACATATCTTATTCACAAAGCATCAAATAATTCATTCCTTATATTATGTCCCCATTTTACACTCTAAACATTCCACATTAGATGCATTGACATCAAACATCATTTTCCTTAAAATATAATATCAGGATCAATCACAACTTGTCACATATTTAACCAACTATTCCAACATCAAAATTATGTTCCATTTAAGCCTCAATTAAGTCATAAAGCATCATAGGTATATCCGTCATCCTTAATTGGCTCAACCAATGGATAATCAACACATTAGCATGTAAAATCCATGCCTATGATCGTGGCCTCCCCTACCACGATCATGACAGAAATTTCTGTCCCACTTATCCTGCAGTTTTCCAATTTTCAGCAGGACAACATTTTTTTGGGTAAGTTTTGTATGATCATTTTCACCTAGAAGATGAGGTACAACACTATCTTCTAAAAAAATGTTCATCTATGTCTTAAGTTTCTTATGACATCAAAATCATGCAATTAGGTTTAGTATTATGAATGTTATACCTAAAATACTATAGACTGTCCTTATACCATGACAACTCACATTTCTCAACTTCAAGCCAAAATTTAAGACTTTTAGAGATAGAATTAAAATTCATTTCCTTCAGGAAAATTGTATCTATATATCTCTAATTTAATGTAAATTAAAAATCGTCCTATTTGGACACCTATAGATCAAGATATGGCCAAAACACAGATGTATGTTCAGTGAAAGAATTCTATCTAGCACATTCCAACACATATTTAACTTAATTATCACTCTACTTTGTCTCAAACTATCATCCTACTTCTTCTCATTTCATAAATAACATTTAACTCACTACTAATTAGAGCATGATCTCTTTATTTTTACATAACACCCACGTTAAAACACATATATGAAAACCAAGATCAATAATCAAATCTCTCATCATACATGTTTTATTTAACACTACCCATGAAGATTAAAGCTTAACTAACTTGCTTTACTCTTAGGCTTTCTTCAAAAACACCAAGGAACCCTAATCCTCTATGCTCACGATCATCAACTTTCTTGGGTGGATTAGGTTAGGTTTTTGAGACAAGAAGAAGAAGACAACAAGATGAGGGTAGCAAAGAAAGGTAAGAATAAG
>JAOTAY010073270.1:0-16870 GCA_025629805.1 Erythroxylum baracoense | reverse complement strand
CAAGCCAACGTGACTTCCAATGAGAACTCTTTAACGCAGCAGTGAAAACAAATCAAGACAAGGAAACCTTCACACCACGCATAGCACAAAGCACTCACTCACACACTGCACCACTTATGCAACTTCTGTTGTAAATCACTTATATCCCTCAAACCACAAACATGTATATAACCAACTAAAAATACTGCACACCGACTTCACTCATGCTGTCGCACACTACATAGCCGTGGGTCATCTAACAATTTTCAAGCTACAATCACGTGTGTTTTCTTTGGTAGAAAAACCTCATCAACATTGTAAGAAAAATACCATAATACCTTTATTCTCTTCAACCACGTAAGTTACATAATCCTTCACCAATTCAACTTATATACAAGATAGAATTTTATTTTATCTATAATATTATTCAACTAGTATTTGAATTCAGGATAATAAGAAAAATAGGCCAATTTAAAAATATGCCAAAATAATATATCTAACAATTCTGAACGTTAGCTTCCTCTGAACAGGCAGATTACCTTTTCTGGGCTTTTCTTCATCCTTTGTTTGTCACTAGCCACCCTATCGGTTCGCAATTACCCCCTTGGCCTTGCCCACACAACCTTCTCCCCTGACTTCCTCCACCCCTCCGACCACTTTCATACCTCCTATCACCCCATCTACAACCACCACCCAAGCTCCTTTCTGAAGAAGTCGGAAACAAGTCGTCGGGGATCATGCTAGTACACAACTCTCCTACTGCCCCCTAAAGAAGTGGATGGTAAGCTTATGGTTTGTCCAGACCTGGAAATTCTAGAAGAAGGCACCCGCAGTAGGGAAGCTACACTTGTGGGGTTCTTCTTTGAATAGCCACCTCCCTTCCCCCTCCTTCATCGCTGGGCACACCAACAGTGGAAAGGAAGGGGATTCAGTGATGTTCTCCTCTTTGAAGATAACCTACTGCTGTTCAAATTCTCCACAACATCTGAAGCCCTCAAAATCCTTGAAGAGGGTCCCTGGCACTATGGGAACCAACCCCTCTTCTTGCAACAATGGAAACCACACCTCAACCTTGACAAAATCAAGATACAAAGTGTACCAGTCTGAATAAATTTTCACAATGTGCCACTAAAGTAATGGACCACTCAAGGTCTTAGTTCCTTTGCAAGCTTCATTGAAAAATCAGTATGTTTTCATGAAACTACTGCCTTGAAAAAGCGTATTGGATATGCACGCATTTGTGTAAATGTGGAACTTCCCCAAGAACTACCTGATCTCTTCCCTATTATGCGACTAGCTGAGGACCAATAAATGCGCGAGGATTACATTGAAATTTCATATCATTGGAAGCCTCCCTCTCTTGGGAATGGCAAGGCCTGGAAGGCCACGGGAAAGCTTTTTAAAACAGGTGGCTATCATGAGCTCATAAATAAGGAGGCGATAGTGCTGGAGGATACTAACCATTCGGCGATGGGGCATGAGAAGGAGGGACCAATCAATCAACTTGAGGACTCCTCTCTGCCTCCTACTGTGGAGGATACTAACCCTTCGGTGATGGAGCATAAGGAGGGACCCAGCAATCAAATTGAGGACTCATCCCCATATCCTACTCTGCGGGTGTTGGAATTGAACCTCCCATTAGCTGATGCCTTGGACCACTTCATTCATCTTCCTTCACCTGTGGCTAGCTGTTCTCTACCCTCTGCCGTTGACATAACTTCCATCGAATCGATTTCCAACTTAGCCCTAGTGGAGAATCTAGCACCTAGTAGCATATCTTCCATTACCCCTAATCATTTACTAACAGTGGAGAGACGACACTCCCAGCGAAACAAAAAGAAAAACTCCCGATTCACCCATTAATGTCCATCATATTATGGAATGTAAGAGGACTGAATTGCCCAACAAAGCAAGCTGCCTTGTGGGATTTTGTTATCAGGGAAAAGCCTCTTTTGTTAGGTCTTTTGGAAACAAAAATAAAAGCTGATAAGGTGGATAAACTACAGATGCTTGGTCCCCAATGGAATTTCATCTCAAACCACCCTTAACATATTCTGGGTCGCATTATTGTGTGCTACAATGTTGATGCGCTCAGGGTCGACAATCTCCATATCACTGATCAGGTACTTCATTTACGTGTCCACTTCCTCCAGCAAAATCTTGTTAAACTTATGTCTATTGTCTATGCTAGTAACTTTCCTTATAGAATGACCTCACATCTCTCGGCACTAGTGTAACGCTCTCCTTGGTTGATATGTGGAGACTTCAATTCCATGCTCTATAGCTCTGAAGCTCAGGAAAATTGCAGTCTCAAAAATCACACACCTGACCTCAAGGAGTGCATTGACCTCCTAGGTGTCTCCGACCTGAAACAAACTGGTTTCACCTTTACCTGGACCAACAAGCAAACTAGTCGGTGGTTCATTCAGAAAAAGCTTGATCGGGCACTCGTTAATGGGGAGTGGATAGCCCAATTTCTGAACAATTACGCCAACTTTCAGGAGCCCCTTTTTTCTGATCATACTCCCATTGTCCTTACAAACTTGTTCCAACGACGCACCATCTCCCATCCTTTTTGCTTCAACAATTTCTTGAATAAAGATCCAAACTTCTTGGAGGTCTGCTGTCTAGGAGCTCAAGTATCCGTTAGTGGCACTATGCAATATCAGTGTGTTGGAAAGCTCAAAGGTATCAAAAATGCACTCAAGATATTGAATTCTTCTAGACCAACCACGGAAGAAGCTATTCGTACAACTAGAGAAGAGCTTGTTACCATACAACGAGCTTGTGTTGCATCCCCCTATGACCTTCATAAGTGCGCCTTGGAGTAATATTTGAATGCTGTCCATAATCACACCTCCTTACTCAGACAATGTGCTAGGGTTCGATGGCTACAAGAGGGGGACAAATGCTCCAAATTCTTCTTCAACACGGTGCTGGCCAGTAGAAATCTCAATCGTATCCACCACATAACTACAGAAGATGGATGTCAGCTCCAAGACCTCAATGACATCCAATATGAAGCTACCCACTATTTTTCTAACTTATTTGGGAATGATAACACATTTAAGGTCTCTCACTTGGAACTCTCCGGTATTGTTACCAAACGGATATCTATTAACAAGGCAGCCTCACTTACCCGACCTATTGATGCCCTGGAGATTGAGGACATTTTTTTTGCCATGGATGGTCAGAAAGCTCCTGGCCTAGATGAGTTGAATGCCCACTTCTATCAGAAATCGTGGCCAGTCACTGGACCCTTTATCGTGGAGGCAGTTCAGGAATTTTTCCAAAGGGGTCGTCTTCTTAAGAAAATCAATAAATCTTTCTTATGTCTGATTCCTAAATGCTCTAATCCTTCGACTTTTAGTGATTTCAGGCCCATTGCGTGCTCTAATGTACTATATAAGATCATATCCAAAATTATAGCACGACGGCTGCAACAAGTACTACCTGCCCTCATTAGTGATACTCAAGATGTCTTTATGAGCAACCGAAAAATTAGCTACAACATCCTCATTGTCCAAGAACTCCTAAAAGGATACACGAGACACCATTCTAGGCCCAACTGCACAATAAAGGTTGACTTTCGTAACGCTTTCGACAGTGTAAGCTAGAAGTTTATTTGGGCGATCCTGGAGGCTCATGGCTTCCTTAGCACTTTTATCAATTGGCTCAAGGAGTGTATTACTACGACAAGCTTCTCGGTTCTCATCAATGGCAGCCCCTCAGCCTCCTTCATATCTTCAAAGGAACTACGACAAGGTGACCCACTCTCACCCTATTTATTTATACTGTGCATGGAAACTTTGAGCTCTATCATCAATCAGGAAGTAGCCTCCAACAAAAATTTTAGCTTTCACTCGCACTCCAAAAAGGTCAGATTAACACATCTTTCCTTTGCTGATGATCTCCTCCTCTTTTTTGGTGCAAAGATTGACTTTATTCGCAAACTTATAAGAGCTTTGGAATGGTTCTCTACTATGTATGGTTTAGTCATTAACTTTCATAAAAGCCAGTTTATTCTTTCTCACGATGCCCTTCCCTTAGAAGAGCCTATAACATTGGCTATAGGTATGACTCAATAGTCCCCTCCATTGCTTTATCTGGGCCTACCTATTTCTACCAAGCGGTTACGTTACACTGAATGTCTTCCTCTCATTGAAAAAATCCAGAAACGTCTCCACCGTTGGGTTAACAAATTCCTCTCATATGAGGGGAGACTCCAATTAATTAAGACAATTCTCAACTCTTTGCACATATATTAGAGTTCTCATGTTTTTCTGTCCCAGGGTGTCATTAAACAAGTGGAGCGTCTTTTCAGGAATTTTTTATGGAATCACCACAATGGCGTTAGAGGGACTGCCAAGGTTAGATGGTCGGATCTTTGTGTTCCCAAATTGGAAGGCAGATTAGGACTTACTTCCTTAAAGCTCACCAACCAAGCTCTAATTATCAAGAGACTATGGTGGATCCTAGAGGATAAACAATCAGTATGGCTACGTTGGCTCCACTCTTATTTTCTAAAAAGTCTTACCATATAGGAAATGAGTCCCCATCCCTCGTACTCCTTCTTCCTGAATCAACTGATCCTCCTCAAGAACTTGGTTCAACCGGATGTGGTAAGCAAAATTGGAAATGGGACTAGAATTTCTTTTTGGTTTGATCATAGGTCTGGTCGAGGAACCATGGGGCAGCTGCATGGATCTATTCCACAACTGATATTTGTCCCCACTTATACTAAAATGAGCTATTTTATTCGAGGGGGTTCTTGGGATTTTTCAGACTACCTCCAACATTTACAACCTCAATATCATCCCTCGGACCACCCTGATGTATTTCTTTGGAAGGATCAACCTACCCACCAACTAAGGAGTAAACGCATTGTAGATCTGCTTCGAGTGAGCCTACCTCGAGTTGCATGGAGCTGCATGGTGTGGCACCGACACCTCCCTTCAAAAACCTCCTTCCTCCTTTGACTGACCATGAAGAATAAACTTAATACCGCCGATCGCCTTCCTTATATGGATGTGGATAGATACTGTCCGTTTTGCTTAATACCGGAGGAAACGCATAACCACCTGTTCTTTTTGTGCTCCACAGCTGCGTCATATGGGAACAGGTACGAACCTATTGTGGGTGGGACTTTTTAGACCCTTCACTTTCGAGTATCACCAATTATGTCTCTAATTCCACAACTCTCACAACCAAAGATAGAGGGACTTTTTCCATTGCTATAGGACTGACCGTCCAGACCATCTAGAAAGAGAGGAATGCCAGAAGGTTCCAAAGGCTAAGCAAACCTGTATCACAACTGGTTGAGGATACTATACGAGACATCAGAGAATTGCTTGTCTTGCAGGCTACCGCTCTATCCAGTTCAGGCCATATACCTGACTAAGTAGTAGCTTTTTCTGTTTTCTATCTTGTTTAGGCCCTCCAACTAGTATCTGTTGTATGAGAAGGGTATCCCCTGAGCATCAAACTTTTGTAAATCCTTATTCTTTTATTCAATACTTTCTTTTTTCCAAAAAAAAAACTCTTTAGTGAAGTTTCGGTGAGGTGCAGGTTGATAATCAGGAAAAATGAAGCTGCCTTTAGAGTACTTAACGTCGGTGACATAGAGGGAAAGAGAATTAGCTAGCTTGAGAAGTGGCACAATTGAGCTACGCAGTTTGGTAGTACCACAAGTTTTGAGGATTATTTTTAGTGGGTAGATGAAAAGGCTTGACTCAGATAGGACATAAGAGTCAAAATCGGTGTTAGAAAGTTAATCAACTAGATGCAAAAAGCAGATTCAAGGATTAATTGATATGGGATCGAGTTAAGCCTCGGAGGTCGAGCACATTGGCGGGGTTTGAAAATGGTGGCTTAGAGAAAGTGATTTTGAGGCGTTTTTTAAAGCCTTCAAAGTTTGAAGCCGATTGGGGAAGGAGGTGGTGTAGTGTTGATCATTATTGTTCAAAATTTATGAAAGCTTTAAGTTCAAACTACTACTCACTAAAAATGCTTGCTTTCTGGTTCGGGTTGGCCTCTTGAGCACTAAATTTTCAGTATTTCTTTGGGTTTATCCAAAGTTAGGAAATGAGAAGCAGAAACAAGGAAAATAGATCGAGAAATCTTACTATACTGATTTTCTTCTTAGATAAATATCAGGATGGCTTCCCCACACATTGCAACAACATCAACCAAATGCCAAAAATCATTACAAAGAAAAACGAAATCAAATTGAAAGAAACCAGCCATCATAAGATGATATTTACACTGGAGTAAGCAACTGATCGAAACTTCTCAATCCCACCATTTGGTCGAACGTCTTCAATGCTATAATCGAGAGGAACTTCGTCTTGATGACAATTACTAATACTGCTACACTTCTTCCCACCTTTGGTCTTCATTACAACATTCACAATTCATCAACAAGGCGAAATTTGAAACTGAGAGAGAAGATTATAAATAAATTAAATTAAAAAATAGGTCCCATATTTATTAAAAATTAAATTGTAATATAATTTTTAAAGAAATGCGTCCCACCTAGCCACGTCAGCACTGACGTGGCATAGAGACCCACTCAATTTAATAAAAAATTATTTTACAAGTGCTACGTCAATGCTGACCTAACACTTAACAGATACCTCTAAATTTTCCATTAGGGTAGGGTTATACTTTAACGTTTTTCAAATGTTAGAGTTAGAATTGTTCACTCCGGAATGTTTGGGTCAAACTTGTTGAATGGTGCAAAACTTATAGTCAAAAGTGACCCTTTTGTGACAGTAATAACTAAAAAGCATTCATATGGTTACTTTAATAATTCTTTGATTTCTTTTCTCATATTTAATAATTATTGCTGTAAGAACAGGATCAACGATCAATGGAGATGGTGGAAGCCAGCCTCGGTGAAGGTAACATATATTTTTATTGTTTGGATAAAGTATGTCAAGGCATGGAGCAACAGCCCCAGCCCCCAACACACAATTTCCAAGTGCACGTTTTTATCTTATGCCTCTTTATTTTGCCATGTAAGTTTGTTATCAAGTATCTTTGGGCATTTTCTGGCTAGTAAGCTGTTATGTTAGTTGTCTCCTTGTGCATCTCCCGGACGTTTGTGGTGGTTTCGGGTGTCAGTCCCAATTGTTCAGTGTTTTTTTTAATGTACTGGTACTATCTAGTCGTTTAAGGGAGGTGAAGCTTGTGAGTAATGCTCGACTTCGCTGAGGAACGAACTGGAGTGGATTCTACTTATAGGTTTCGATTTCTAGCTCTTGTTCTAACAAAGAAGGTTGTTAGGAGACAGTCACTTCGATTGGGATGAACGTTTCTGAATAGTGTCTGGCACACCAAACGTTACCTTTGCCACCCGCCTTGAGCCGACTGATAACTCTGTGATAGTAGAGCGCCGACTGACAATTCTGCAGTCCACAGTTTGACTCAGACACTTTTCATAAAAGCCTCCCTTCCATCTCCTTACCTTTCATGCCTCTTCAGTTGGAGTTCTCTTCCCCTATACGTGTGTGTCTCTGCGGTAGTTTCAGGCCTTCACTTATTTATTTACTTTTATTACTTTTAATCTATTACTAGTATTTAGATCTTTATTGCTATTATTTTTTTCTTAATATTTCTTTAGCTATTTTGATTTTTTTTAAGTTATTGGATTATTCACATTCTCTTTATTATTATCAATATTTTTATTCTTTTTAGTAATTTAGTGTTGTTGTTATTATTATTATTATTATTTTATTAGTATTATTATTAGTTTACTATTATTAGGCGTTTATTGAGTCTTTTACTAGCTTTAGTTTTTCTTTATTAGTATTCTTATTAGTATATTATTGTTGTTGTTATTATTATTATTATTATTATTTTGTGATTAGTATTATTAGTGTTACTTGAATTTATTTTAGCTATATCTTGAGATTTGGGTATTTTTATTATTATTTCTATTTAGTTTTTTTATTTTTGGAAACACGAAGGGATTGGACGTTGTAGCCTATCAGGTTCTCGCTGATCTGGCCTCCTTCAGGTATTCCCCATACTTGTATTTTTAGTTATTTTCTGTTTTTAATGAATTGTTTCTATAACCTGCATCATTCGTATATTGTCTCATTTGCATGTGGGTCCACCGTAAACAGCCTCTTTACTATGTAGGGATAAGACTGTGTACTATCGGACCTCTCCAGACCCCACTTCATTGCGAGATTTGGGACTAGGTGATAATGATGATGATGATGATGATGATGAGTAATTTAGTAGAAACTTGTTAAATAGTCTTGAAAACAACGCTTATATTGAATGATGAGTTAAATGTATAATGTTGACTTTTTTTTACTTTGAGTTTATGAGTGACTGATGAGTCCATTTTAATTGTGACTTATTGAAAAATGCATAAAGAAATCAAGCATAAATAAACTCTACACTATTGATTTTGATTTAAGTATTGGGTTGAAGATATAAGTAATGTTAATAGGAAATTGAAATTGTGTCCTTGACTGAGTAAGTAGAGGTATTTATAGTATGGTGTTTACCCTCACATAAAAAGGATAAGATGATGTTCTAGCCAAGCTAATCATAATTATTAATAAATTCAAATAAAGTTATATTAATTTATTCATTATGGCTTATGAAATACTTCTTGGATTAAACTTTTCATCCTTTTTGTGTCCATTTATATATAAGGTGAAGTTACTTCAATTAACTTGAATTTGAATGATTATTTAGTTAGGTTAATTGAACTACAATTTGGATATTATTTAGAGATATAAGTGGTTAATGAATGGGATGATTGAACTGATAATGGTGATATTTTACCTCTTAACTTGATTGAATTATTGAACCTACCTAGAATTTGACTTACCTAAACTAATATCTTTTAAGATTGATTTCTTCAGTGTAATCAAATGCTTAAGTGTAGAGGAATTAGATAAATGCCAATTGGACTATATTTTTAATATGATATTGAGATCATTTTGCTTGTGTATAGATGGAATTTGTAGGATTTGGTACTTAATTTAGCTTATAATTTATTTTTAGGCCTTGTTTTGGCTCTCTATGAAGAAGGAATGAATTTAGATAAATTTGAATCAAGTTAAAGTAGTTTATCATAATTTTAAAGGAAAGATTTAAAGCACGATCAAAATACAGAACCAGGTCGAATCCATTTTGTGTTCCAATCTTGTATTTTCAATATAAATTTGCGTGCTTAAAAGATTAATGATTTAGGACTTAATTATTAAGTAGTTAAGCAATATGGGTGCAATACAACTCTATGTTGGGATCCCTATTAGCATTATGCTTCAAATTTTAGGTGGGAATGAAAGATAGGAGGATTATTATGACAATAAGATATTGTTATAGAGATAAACTTGAGCATTTGGAGACAGAAGAGCAACTTTAAAGATAAAGAAAGAAATTTCTAGCAAGATTCAATTAAAGAAATTTAAGATTCCAAATTTTATAAGAATGGGTCCTTTTATTTTATATTCTTTCTTGATTTTTGATGGCTTCTTTATCTTAGTATCAACTAAATTAAGATAGATCTAGAATGGATGAACCTTATAACTATTTATTTGGATTGATGCTTTGATTTAATGAAAGATTCAAGTTTTCTTATGAATTATTGGAGATTATTTCTTGCATTTTAGTTGAAATTTATTGGCCTTTTAATTCAATTTCATATTTCATATAGTAAGAGTTATATGGAATCCTAAAGATATGATCAGAAAAATCTTCTTGGTTTAATTAAAATATAATAAAGAAATTCATATAACAAGTTAATGCATTCTTAAAGGTTGTGACTAGAAAGAGACTTCGGTTAATCAACTTAACTGTAGTAGTTGTACTTTTTAAGAAGAATATATTTATAACTTTAGAATTTCTACTGGTCCAAGAAACTTGGGTTAATAATTAATCAAGAAAAAATTAAGTATAAAAAGATTCTATAAGGATTCTACATTTTGATCTTGATCTTGATTACCATTTCATTATTTCATTTTTGTTTATTTCTTTGTTTTATTATTTTAGATATTTATTATTAGTAGTTATAATTCTTGTAGGAATGACACTCGTATTTATTAGGCTATACCAATACCTCAGTACTTGTTTAAGACCATACAGTGATTTATTAACTAACTTTTATTTTTTTTCTCTTCAAAATATTATGGCTGAAGCATATAAATTTATTTTTTTGGTGTATATAAAGAAAAAAAATCATATATAACTATTCTAGATGTAAGTCAAGATAGAACACATTGTTATAACTACTTTGACTAAGTAAGACAATCCACATGAAAAAGTATTTTATTAAATTCAAAATTTTTAACATATCCTTTCACCATCAATTTCATATGATATCACTCCACTTGATTCTATAATTTTGTTTGATCTTGAAGACTCATTTATTACTAATTGGCTTCCTTTCTTGTGATAATGGTAATAGTTCTTAAGTTTTGTTTTTGTGAAGAACTTCAATTTCCTCTTATATTATTTCCATAATTGAGAGGCATATGAATTATTCAACGGTTCTTGGAGTGGTGATGGCTTCTTATCCTATATTATAAAGTAATATGTTATATTTCCTTCTATTATATAATCTAAGTGCCAAATTTGATTATCTTTTATATGATTTATTCAAAGAACTTTTAGATCTTCATACTCAACTAGTTTTTGAACAATATGTTCTGGTGCTACTTTAGAAGAAGCCTCTTGATGAAATTCCTTTTTCACTTATATTATAGTTTTTGAGCTTTTTATGAAGTATTGTTGTCTTCTTCTGTTTATAATTTATCTTTTACACCTGTTCACTGTATTAACATATCTTAAGAAAAATATTTTCTTGGATTTTCAATTCAACTTCTTCGTTTCCTTGAAATTATAAATCATGTTCACATGAATTTCAAGTACATGGATATTGGAACTATTCAATGGCTTCCTAGTCTATATCTCCATTGACATTTTCAACTTTATTGTAGTTTATAGAACTTAATTGACTATATAACAAGTGATATTGACTACTTCTTCCTTGAAAGCCTACATCTCTCAATATTGCTCTTGTTCTACCTAACAAAGTTATATTCCTCTACTTTGCTACTCCATTTTATTAAGGAATGTATACAAAAGTGAATTGTCTTTTGATGCCTTCTTCCTTACAAACTATAATGAATTCATGAGCAATATATTATCCTCCATTATTTATCCTAAAAAACTTAATCCTTTTACTATAATCAAGTTTAATTCACTTTATGAAAACTTTAAAGATTAAGAATATATATGTTTTCCTCTAATAAGGTACATCCGACACTTCTTTAAATAATCATTAATGAAAGACATATAGTACTTTGCTCCTTCTAGAGATGGAATTGATGTTTTCCACACATTAAGTAAACCAATTCACGATCAACCTTGCTTTTTAAATTTAATGTGTTAAATTTTATATGGTGATGCTTACTTGTAACATAATGCTCACAAAAGGATAGTGATACCTTAATATGAGCATAGGAAGTAGCTTTTGCTCAGCAAGGATTTTCATTCCTTGTTGAGATACGTGTCTAAGTTTTTTTTAACAAGTTTGCACCTATCTACTTTCCTTCCATAAGGACAAGTAAACCTTGAATTGTCTTCAAAATCTTATTAACATTTTATATTTTTATCACGATCATTTAAGCATCTCAGAGATAATGAATTGTTCTTCAAGCCATCCACAAGTTGTACCTCTTAAAGAGTACAAATTGTACCATCATTCATATTCATTTTGATAATTCTATTAACAAAACATTTAGAGGATATTCATTATAATTGTATATAGATCCTTTAAGATAACTTTAAAATGATGGGACTGTTCTTTTATATAACTCATGTGAAAAGTAGCTCCTAAATTACGAGAGCCATACATTAAGTAGTGACTTTTTGCCTTTAATTATTGTTGCTACTTCATAATGTAAAGTATTTCCATCATTTGAAGTACTTGTAAAATTTCTTTGAAAATTACAAAATTTCTTATTTAAATTCTGATGATCATTTTTTAAGTGATCTACCTTGTTATAGTTGTAGCATTTTAAATTCATTCTTTTTAATTTTGATTTACTATGACTTGTACCACAACTTGGGCTATATTTCTTTGATCTTCCTTATTATTTTATTGACTTTCTTCCTCTATAACTATGGTCACTTATTCAAGACTATATATATAGTTTAAGAATATTATTTATTAAGTTCATGTTGAGTTGATCATACAAATCGAGTAGACTCTAAAGTAGAAGTTCAACATATTTTATAGCTCCTACTATTTCATATAGACAAACATATTCTATAGCTCCTCCTATTTCATATAGACAATAACCTATTTTCTAATATCGATGATCCACTTATAGTGCCAAACTTAAAGCATAATATAAGTAGATATACATAACCTAATTAGTTTTTTTGATATCGTTTGTTTGAGTGATTATATGGATAAAGCATGAATACAGGTTAATTAAAATTAAAGTCAATAGGATACCAAATATTGATTACGAGTAAAAATAAGAGCTACAATATAAATGCTCACACTACAGTAAAAAGTGGTTTAGGCAACAGACAAAAGTGTAGCTATAAGTACAATTATCGTTGTCTTTATATTAAGGCAATAAAATTCATATCGTTACAATTTGTAATAAGTATAAGGCAACAAAATTTTTTGATTAGGAAACAAAATAAAAAATGTTGCTTTAAATTTTGACTAAGGTGACACATTAGTTTCAAAGTATATCAATAATGTTAAATAGATATTGCAACACTTTTAAGGCTTTATAAGGCAACAAAGTGAATTTTTTTAGGCAATACTTTGTAAAAATAAAATCAATAATTTATTTTTTCATTACCAATATTATTTAACGTAAAATCAAACTTTTTTCATTATGTAGGCAACGTCTATATATACATTAAAAGAAATATATAAATATCAGTGTACGTCTTAATTGCGTACGTACTATCAATTGTAAACCACAAAAGAACTGCATTTATATATAATATATAACTCATAAGGACTTGTAAAATTCAACCTTTTAATATATTTAAAATACAAAAGCAAAAAATCACTAGCTAAAATATTCATCTACAATATCGTCCTCCATTCCATATGGAATATAAGTGAATTAATCTAAATACTAAACAAAACCAATATGTATGAGTACTCCGAAATCCTTCACCAAATATCTTCTTGTCCACTCGTATTCATCACCATTCTACAAGAAAAGAAATAAAGGAACAAGAAGTATATTAGAATTAGAAAACTACTATGCTTACAAACAGATTGATATGTCTAAAAAATGAAATACTAACTATTTTATTATGACGTCAATTTATCTAAAACAAATAATATAGTCGAAAAACTAACAACACAATGATTTAATTCTTTTTATGAACAAATTCAAAAAGCATGAACATAAGCAGCTAATCTGAACAAAAAAGATAACAAGATGATGTCCAAAAATAGTGAATTAAGGAAAATTGTTACCTGTTATTCTTCATGTTGATATGTATGGTTTATTAGAATAAAAGATTCCTTTCCTCTACCTATCCTACATCAACACATAAATAATAACATCAATCAACATTAATTACAATAGATATGTAAAGAACACAAGTAAATGAATCTTTGGAAAAAGAAGATAAGCTTATTAACTCTCAAGACATTGGTCAATCACATCATTCAAAAATTGAAATCTTTGGCATAAGAAGATAAGCTTGGATGCCCTTAAGACATTAGTCAAACACGTCAATCATAAATTAAAACAAGTTCTCAATATCATTTAGTATCACAATACATGTTACGTTGTGATAGTAAACCGACAAATGAAATAACCTATTTTGGATCCAATATATTCATCAAAATTCTATCTCAAGACACACAATAGGACATTATTGACTGTTAAAAATTATAAAATGATAGTTCATTTTCAAACAAATCTTTGTAATTGGCACTGGATGCTCCTGGATAACCAATAATGCATAACACCCACAAGGGACCTCTAGCTCTTTTACCTTCAAATTCATCTGCTGACCCATCCAATGCCAAAGCAATTCCACGCATGATATTCCTTGTATGCCAGTACGCATTCGATAGTTGATAGAATAAATAAATTAACAGTTTAAAATAGAATCAATAAATGGAAGACAAACACATAACAATGTCATTATAGATAGCATACATGTGTAAAGTCTAATATATTCCTCCATCACTAGTTTGACGTTAGGTGGATTCAGGGGTCTAGATAAAGAAGAAAAAACTGTTGGAATATAAATGAGAGTTTGTCCCACATTGAAAGAACACAAGGCCTTGAGCATGCATATAAGCCTAGTGAGTTTTTCCTCTTATCACCAATTAGTTTTAGGATATAATCTCATCCTTAACATCATTCTATTATCAAGCGGAAAGTATAACATTGAATAAGTAAGATCTACATACATCAATTGCTTTGTGCATGCCTGGGGTGCCTTTGGTTATGCTTTCTCCAATTCTCTGATAATGACTGCAATTAAAGTTGAGCTAGCTAGAAAGCGGTTATCATATGTCAGACTAATCAATTTCAACTCTTATAGAAGACTATCATAGTAGCAAACCTGTATCCAGCATCAACACTCAACTTTATCTTTAACTTCTCTTTATAAGGAAGATCGAAAAATTTATGTGCTACATTTCTAACCTATTTAATAAGGGAATCCTGTTTGCCATGACTATTCTAATCAATCACATAGCGAGTATCGTCAAACAAAACTAAATGGTGCAGGAAATGTCTTACCCAAAGTTTTTATACATATAATACTCAAAACATTAGCACACTTGTCTTGGATTTCAGTGTAAATAAAAAGGAAATTCGTGGCAGGACAGTTCCTTAAAAAAACAAAGCTTCCACATTAAACAACAAAACAAGAAACTTACCTAC
This sequence comes from Erythroxylum baracoense, assembly GCA_025629805.1. Taxonomy (NCBI): domain Eukaryota; kingdom Viridiplantae; phylum Streptophyta; class Magnoliopsida; order Malpighiales; family Erythroxylaceae; genus Erythroxylum; species Erythroxylum baracoense. The sequence goes on along the minus strand of JAOTAY010073270.1, from coordinate 1,976 downwards.
AACTATTTAAGTAATATTTCAAACCTGAAGGATAATGAGCTGTTCAAACTTTAATCTCAGTAGTTAGATTGCAAGTCATTCAAAAAAATTGTATATATATGCGTGTATGTTTCTAAGTCTGTTTGTACAATACAAAACTAAGTTAGACAAAGTACCACGTAGAAGAATCCAACTTCTCCACAAGCCTAGTCTAATTGTTTAATGACTTCACATACACCTGGATCTTGAGCCATATTTGGATCTTCACACTTAGCCAGTAACGAACCAATATCTACAGAGCCCATAAGTGAGAAGGAAAGGTAAGAGATAAAGGCACAATCTTTACACATTATCACTTAAAAACAACTTGGCTTAACCAACATCTATGGACAAATCTTTGTCGTTGGCATTGGATACTCCTGGACTGGATAGCCCATAATGCGTAAAACCCAAAAGGGATCCCCAGCTCTTTCACCTTTAAATTCATCTGCCGACCCATCCAATGCCAAAGCAATTCCATACATGATATTCCTTGATAGGTCCGTATAGCTATAAACATTACACAGATAATGAGGAAGAAGTACCTTTTGGGTGTGTTTGGGAGCAGAGAAAATGAGGAAAAGAGAGAGAATTAGGGATCGAATGGGTTTTGAACATTCAATGATGTCGTTTCGATATACAAAACTTAATTTTTTATTTTTTTTCATTAATAATTCAGTATAGACAAGTGTAGCATTGCACTTGTAACTTATCTCTTCTTGCCCCAACCATCAAATAAGAAACAAAAGTGCACAATGAAGAAAGTATTTATTAATTCTGTTTAAAAATTGAATCGATTTGAGTAGTTTAACAATCAAAACCTTAAATTAATTAACTTTTCAGAAAGATTAATCAATTTATTAATTAATTAACTAATATTATCAATACACCAATATTTCCCTTGCTTCCTATATTGCAGTTAAAGGATTCATATATGGATCTCTGTTTCCTTATCTTTGGGAGTCCATCCTTCCTGTTAAAGCACCAAGCACCTTTTGTGGCCTTTTTTGGTAACAGAGATACGCATTCATGGCTTACACTGCCGCACCTTGGAGGGCTATATCAATAGGGAGCTCAAAGGCGCGATTGACGCTTATGGATGACGGCTAGCTGTCGAAAAAGCTGGCGTAAGAATTGGAGGAAAATTAAATATGATGGTGATCCGGCCTACGTTATGAGCTCATCAATTCAGTAGGTCACCGTCGGCCTAGAGATAGTGCCGTTTCTTATTGGCTCTGTCATTTATTTTTTTTGTTTCTCCACTTGAAAACGTATGCATGTAATTTCATTTTAATTGTTTTCCCCGCCTACATGTTATAATATAATGTCCTTTAGTAAATAACTATTAGAATTATAGCAACAATTTCAAATGTTGATTATATAAGACTTTGTTGTAACTTTTTTTTAATTTTGTTGCATTCTCTTATATATAGCAATAAATTATTTTTCGTTGCTTTTTAATATTATTAAAAGCAAAACTTTTAAAAATGTTACGTTATATTAATTTTTAACAACATATTTTTAAACTGTTGCAAACAAGTTATTGCTTAAAGTACTTTTTGCCGTAGTACATCATTAACTAAATATAAGTTACTAGCTTTTAGATAATTGAATTTGTTTCTTGAAGCTTGAAACAAGAAGATGGATGAATATTTATAAATAAATAAAACGAACTATAACCATAAATTTTAATTTGTTCTAACTACTATAATTTTTTATTTTTTATCACCACATATTATTTATCTTCATCTAGATGTTATGTGAATAATATATAGATTATTCTTTTAAGATGAATGAATTTAAAATTGATAATCATGTTTTAATCTAAAATTTGAATTAATTTATAAATTTAAAAAAAGGATCGAGCTTATGGAAATGTAGTCCTGCAACCAAATATAAAAGAAATCACTTCCGTTAAAACAAATTAATGTAGTAGCGGTAAGCGGATATCGTTCCCA
>JAOTAY010073235.1:0-16876 GCA_025629805.1 Erythroxylum baracoense | reverse complement strand
TAGGAGAATATAATTTATCCAACCAAATCACCAAAATCATTTAATTCATGCTTACTAAAAGATTTGGGGCCTAACAATAAACGTTAAAGAATATGATGTTAGGGATCGAATAAAAGAAATCAAGATTGATCCGCACAAAAAAATTAAGTAGGTTATAATTGGAAGACTTGAGTATATAAGAAATTTATAATTTGCGCAAGGATGGAAGAAATTATGATAGGAACTTTGAAAAAATTCTTGCTTCAACACTTAGATTTCTTTGCATATAATTTAACTAATACACCATCGGTGAGAAGGGAAGTAATTTTCTATAAACTAAGTGTATACCTTATCTTTAAACAATTAAAACAAAGGAAAAGGAATTAAATAATAGAAATACAAAAAATGCTATAAAAGAGGAGGAAACAAAATTATTAGACACATTTTGTATTAGGGAAGTTGATTACCCTAAGTAACTCACCAATATGGTTATGATTAAGAAAGTGAAAGAGAAGTGAAGAATATATATGGACTTCATATATATGAATAAGGCATGCTCAAACAATATCCACCTTTTTCTAAAAATAGGTTAATCGGTGGATGCTACTTCAAGTCATAAGACATTAGGTATCATGGATCCCTATTTAAGATATAATCAGATCAAGATGAATAAGATAGACAATCTTTTATAATGAACAATGGTATCTATTATTATATAATCATGCCTTTAATCTTAAAAAATGTGTGGGCACATAAAAGTGTACACTGACAATAGGATTATGAAAATAGAGGTAAGAGGTGATCATGTTAATGACACGGAAGAAACAAACCTACAATAATGGTCACATATAGAGGGAGAAAAGTTGATTTGCAAAAAATTGAGGCTATTTGGTATATAGAAACATCTAAAAGCCTGACATAAGTGCAAAGATTAATAGGTAGAGTAGTAAATATGTGCAAACATTAATAGGTAGAATAACAAACTTATCAAGGTTCCTCTCAAGATTTATCAATCAATACCTGTCATTCTTTGAAATGCTTTAAAAACCTAAGGAATTCAAGTGAAACTATAAGTGATAATAGGCCTTCAAATAATTGAAGGATTAGTTTAAGAGTCAATGATTATTATTAATACCAAAATCATGATAGTATTTACATCTCTATATAGTTATTTTAGAAGCAACCTTCAACTTTCTTATGATAAAGGAAGAAAAAAAAGCCTAAAGGACAATACATTATACTAATAAGATACTATAAAGCCCATAATTAAATTATGTAAGACTAAAAAAAGCAACATGTGAGTTAGTCATTAGTATAAGGAAAATAAGGCCATATTTTTTTGATGATACCATCATTGTATACATAGATCTTCTATTAAATAAAGTGAATTACAAATTAGGTGTATAAAAAAGACTTGCGGAGTACTGCATTAAGTTAGGAGATTTTGATGGCAAAGAAATCTTAAAAAGTTCCTCAAAATCATAAGCATTAACAAGGAAACTCACGATAACCCTACATCTAGCAATAAACATCCCATATAAACAACATCCATAGATGGTACAATAGAAAAAAGGTAGTGGTGTAAGGATGTATTTAGAAGGGCTAATAAGAATAAATGCAGTACATAATGTATCATCAATTCTAAATGTCCAATAATGAGGCAGAATATGAAGCATTATTATTTGATTTAACATTTTTATATGAAATTCAAATAAAATTTATAACCATTAATTCAAAAACACAACTTGTAGTAAACTAGCTTAATGGCACTTATAAGGCGAAAGACAATAGGTTCACAAAGTAAAAGGAAAAGTTTAGGTAGATTAAAAAAAATACATGCAACCATTGAATCAATGCCTAGACAACATTACAGATACACAATTATTCGTAAGGTCTTTTATCAAGCCATACCTAAGACGCCTTGTTAAGACTTAATTGTAATATTTCCTTATCAAGGTTCACAAAAGGGTTTGTAAAGCACATTAAGTCAGTGGCATTTTTAGCCCATGATTTAGAGGGATGCTCAAGAGTTCATGAGAATAAATGCTACAGGTGTTAAAAGAGCTTAAACATGCACTTATTGTTAATTACATTGTGATATAAAGTGCCATCTCTATATCTAGTGGTGAATCAATATCCTCAAACCATTCCTTTATAATAAGATAAATTAGATTATTTTTAACTATGGTTGTCTATTTTATAAAGTAGATCAAGACAAAACCCTTGGCCAATTTGATTAAAAATGTAGTCAAGGGATTCTTAAAAAATAATAATATATATAGGTATAGAGTCTTTTTTTGAACAATTATAACCTAAAATATAGGTATAGAGTCTTGCTAGTAATAATTAAAGACAATGGTACCCATTTCAGTAATAGGAGATATAAGGATTTTTATGAAGAGTTGGATATTAACATCACTTCTTATTTGTTGTGTACTCACAGGATAAAGGATCCGCTGAGATCATAAATAACAATATAATAAAAGGTTTAAAAGTAAAAGTAAATGATTCTAAAAACAAACAAGTTAAAGATCTATAACATATTGTACATATGTTGGGCAACATATAGAACACCTATTAGAGAAACACACTTTAGACTTGCCTTTGGAGTTGAAGACTTTATTCCTGTAGAGATAAAATTACTAAGTGGAAGTTTATATACCCTTAGGGAAATGATGACCAATTGCTTAGAACATAACCTAATCGAATAATGTAGGGATGTCGTAAACATTAACAAGCATACTGACTATGAATTAGGCATATAAACTATCATAATATGATATATCAAGATATTCAAAGTGGTATAACCTAGTCTTATGAAAAATTAGCATTCTTAAAAAGGATGAATTATTAAAGTGAGCTTTGCCTAACTTAGTTACGATCATACCACATAAAAGATATTATGAGGCACTAAAGTTATAAGTTTATGAGGCTAGACGACTTTAATGTGCTTTAAGGAAAAATTATCATTAAAAGAAAGTTTTAAAACTTACATGTATCATGTTCATAATAAACGGTATTTAATGAAATATCTCTTATTTTTTAAAATAGAATTAAGTCTCAAAAACAAAAACCTGTGAATCCAAAAACCTCAGGTCTAGGATAAGTCTCTTTAGCTCTATGGAATAAAAGAAGAACTTTGTGTGCTAAAAATAATTAGGTTTAAGAGAAGTGTCTTTAGCACTTTGATAAACAAATAGGTCGAAAAGCTTAAAGTCTAAGAGAAGTTACCTTAGCTATTAGCAAAAAAATGAAACTTGTAGGTCCAAAAATATTATGTTTATAAGAAGTCTCTTTATCTCCCCAAAATAAAAGAAAAACTTGTAGGTAACTTTAGGTGTAAGAGAATATTTATCTCCTTAAAATAAAAAAATGCATATTAAAAAGTATCTAAGTCTAGGAGAAGTCTCTTTATCTCTTAGGCATTAAAAATTTTTTCTAATTGAAAAGTCCTAAATTCTAGAGAAGTTTTTTTAGCTCTTTGATATTAATTCATAAAAATTGGTTCAGGAATGAGAGCTAGACTTTGTAGGCCTACCAAGTTCATTAAAAGTTTTCATTATTTGTCAAGACAAATGAATTGACTCTATAAGTGTGTCAAGTACATTAAAATGTTTCAATCAAAATTTGTCAAGGTAAGAGAACCAGATTCTATAGGCCTATCAAGTTCATCAAAAACTTTCATTCAAAATTTGTGAAGGTAAGAGAGCTATACGCTATAGGCTAGTCGAGTTTATCAACATTTTTTCTTAAAAAATTTTGAAGATAGGAGAGCTAGATTTTATAGGGCTGCGAAGTTCATAAAAATTATTCTTTGAAATTTTTTGAGGCAAAGAGCAAGACTCTATAAGTTATTCAAGTTCATTAAAAAAAGTCTAATAAAGAGAGCTAGACTCTAGAGTCTTGTCAAGTTCATAAAATATTTTCCTTCAAAAGTTTTCAAAAGAGAGTTAGACTCTATATTCTTATCAAGTTTATTAAATTTTTTCATTCAAAATTGTGAAGGAAAGATAACTAAACTCTATAGGCATAAAATTTAAATTTATATCAAGTCTAAATACATTGAGATGCAGGAATAAAGGCTAAATTTCTAATCATCCATAATATTTCATAATATGTTTAATTTTTCTCATTTTGTTATTTATGATATTACTTTACACCTTCACATTTATGAAATAGTACTATTTATACTCTAATCTTTAACTCTTTAAGGTTTTATTAGTTGAGACTAAATGAGCCATTAACCTATCTATTGTGACATGACAATTTGGCAATATGGACAAATTAGATCCTAAGATAACTTTTTATAATTTAAAAATAAATTCAAAAGATTTTTCTCAATTTAAAAAGAGTTTTAATTATTAAAAAATATTTTATTAATAATTTTTAATTAGGTAAAATGATAACTTGGTAATATTAATGTAAGTCAAATATTTTCTATCACAATAAGTGATGAACTTGAACATCGACAATGGCATTTCTAGCAAAGCATTTATAGATGAGTTTCATCTTCATAAGATGGTATGGGGTTGGCAAACTTTTTCTTAATAGTTTTACATTCCCCAAAAAATTATTCTTGATTATTTCTTTAGAGACATTTGTTAGAAACCAATCGTGATTGAATCACAAACGTAGAAAAAAATAAATTTTTATAGTTTTTAATTATATCTCAATAATTGAATAATTTGAAAAACTCAAATAATAAAATATGAAATCGTACCTAATTCGATATTCTTATTAAAATACTTTTAAAACTTTTTTAATGTGTCAACCATGAGCTGTTCATGCGTCCAGTCTCTACTATCCATAGAGTAGTCAAAAACACTAAACTCTTTGAGAGGAATTAACAGGATTGCTAACTCCCTTTTGCTTATTCCTACTTATAGAAAAAGCATTAGGGTTTTTAATTTTGATTAAAATTAAATAAATCAATTATAATTAAATTCAGACTCTAATTATAATTAATTTAATTATAATAAAATAAAATGTCTCATATTTGATCTCTAAAGTTTCTCAAAATTTTATAATTAAGTACCGCCTAATTGAAATTGATTTTTCTTTTTAAAACTGCTCTTTATGTTTGACTTATTAGGATCCTAATATATTGGCAATTATTATAAATTGTAATTATAATTCATAATCAAAATTCTTTAATAATCTAATTAAATAATTTATAATCATGATTGACGTCTAGCAACATGTCACGACCATCCAAATATTAGGAATGTCAAAGTAGTTTGACTTAATCTGTCCATGCATAGTTATAATGTATAAGTTATTCCTTTTATCATCCAATGTTCCAATTAGATAGAGTATGAATATAATGTCTACTCTTTTAAATCCAATCATGTTTGTTCTTGCTGATCAGTAATTAATTTATAATTGATATTTGAAAACACTTTTTAAAATGTCAATTCACTCTAATTTTCAAAAAAAAAATTTATTTACTTCAGCTAAAGAATTCCTTAAGTCAATACTAATAAAGAACATTAGAACATTTTCTCTAATTACTTTAGAGTGATAAATCTTTTATTAACTTACTCAACTATCTCTATATAGTTTATACTACATCCAAGTACTACTAACTGAGCTACTCTAAATAGAACAATTCATGAGTAACATCAAAACACAATAATTACCACATGAGATACCTTGGTAATCTCAAGTTTTTAACCAATTATACAACCACCATAATGAGGAAATTGATAGATACATAAGAAATATTCTATTTGGGATCCTCATAATCAAGTTAGCTAAGTGAACTTACTCTCTAATAAGCACCCACAAATTAGTTTATCTTCATCTTTTAGTTTATGAGATCGATGCTTTCTTCATATGAAAGAAATGTAACATGTGCTAGTTTTACCATTTCATCAATATCCAATTTTGATTAAACTACAACTAGGAACAATTTGGAAATAATACATAAATGCAAACTGAATCTTATAATTATGATCTCATCATAATTTTAATTATATAGTAATTATTACATGATTTGAACTTTAATATTAAAGTATCAAATGTAATTAGCATAATACATAAAGATAAAGAAAGCCTTTATTAATTAAATAATAATGTCATATTGTAAAATTGCATTCAACTAATTGTTATAAGAGCATAAACTAGCAATCTCTTTAAATTCGATCACCAAAATATCTAATACCATATACTTCCATACATCGATTATGTCTCTTATATGATAATGACTTAGTGAGAGGATCTGTAAGATTCTCTTCAGTGGGAACTTGCTCAAAAGTTATGTTGTTCTGCTCTGCTGTCTCCCTGATTATAAAATCTGCAATGGTCCCATTATTGTCATAGTACAATAGTATAGGCTCAACATTGCTAGGAACCACTCTAATTTTAGTGATGAAATTCTTGATCTAAATCGCTTCCTTTTTTGTCTCTGACACTGAAATGTACTATGCCTCGATTATAAAATCTACAATGTTTGGCTTTTAGGAGCTCTTCTAACTTACCACACCACCATTTATAGTGAAAATGTACCCTGATTGTGATCTACTATCATTTGGATTTGATTGAAAACTAACATCTGAATACCTCTGAACTCTTAATTCAGTTCCTTTATAAACCAGGAAAACATCTTTAGTCCTTTTTTATTTATTTAAGATGTTTTGAACAGCTGTCAAATGATACTCACCTAGATTGGTTTGAAACATGCTCATTATGCTCAAAGAATAAGAGACATCTAAGTATATAACATCATATACCTGATCGATCCAATTGCCAAAACATATTGAACACAATCCATTTTATGTCTCTCATCTTGTTTCTTAGGACACATACTCTGTGAGAGAGAAATTTTATGCAATATAAGTAAGAATCCCTTCTTGAAATTCTCCAAGTTAAACCTTTTTAGCACTTTATCTATGTATGTGGATTGAGACAACCTAAGTAACCTTTTTGATCTATCTCTATAGATCTTTAATTTTAGAATATTGGTTACTTCCCCTGTATCCTTTATAGAGAAGTTATTGGATAACCAAATCTTTACAGACTGGAGCATTGGTATGTCATTTTTAGTTAACAATATTTCATCCACATATAGCACTAGGAAAAAAAATACATTTTCATGAACCTTCTTATAGACACATGGTTCATCTATACTTTTGATAAAATCAAACTCTTTGATTGTCTTGTCAAAATTGATATTCTAACTACGTGACACTCGTTTAAGTCTATAAATAAACATTTTAACTTTAGGAAATCTCTTAGATTCAAAACCCTAAGTTTGTGTCATACAAACATCTTCTAATAAATTGTCATTGAGAAATGATGTTTTGACATCTATCTACCAGATTTGATAATCATGATATGTAATTATAGCCAATAAGATCCTTATGGATTTAAACATAGCTATTGGTTAAAAGGTTTCATCAAAATCATTATAACCTTTACCCACTAACCTTGCTTTGTACATATGTACATTACCATCCATGTTAGTTATTCTCTTCAAATTCCACTTGCATCTAATTGGTACAATACCATCAAATGCATCCATCAAAGTCCATGCTTAGTTAGTTTATATAGATTTCATTTGAAATGTTATGGCTTCATGTCATTTTAAAGAATCAATGTCTGATATTGATTCTTTAAAAGTAGTAGGCTCATCATGTATGAGCGATATATTATCCTTCCCATTTTCAATATGTAGATCTAATCTAGTGGGAGACGATGAATCCTACTAGTTCATTATGAACTATGTGTCTCTTGAACCCTCAGTTATACATCATATATATTAACTTGAGGTTCTTGTTTCATATAGATGTGAATTTATAGCTTTTGAACTTCTCTAAGTTCTACACTCCCACTACTTTCCTTGAGAATAGGTTCTTTTTTTAAGAATGTATCATATCTTGAGTCAAGAAACTTTTTCTCAAGAGGATGGTAAAATTGATATTTGATACTCTCTTTCAGAGAACTCACAAATTTGCATTTATCTGATTGAGCTTGAAGCTTATTAGATATTGCACACTTCAAATAAATATCACATCCCCAAATCTTTAAGTGTGACAAACTTGGTCTATTACCTGTCCATATTTTATATGGTTTCTTGTCAATTGATTTGGATGGAATTCTATTTAGAAGGTAAATAGCAGTTTTAATGGAATATCCCTAAAAGGAGACATGACGAACTACATGATTCATCATAGAACTTACCATATCTAATAGAGTATGATTTCTCCTCTCAGATACTCCATTATGTTGTGGAGTTTCAAGAGGAGTCCATTGTGAGATAATCCCATTCTCTTTTAAGTGACCAACAAATTGTGGTTAGTATTCACCACCTCGATCTAATTTAAGTGTCTTAATACTTTCACCAGTTTGTTTCTTAACCTCAAATCTAAATTCTTTGAACTTTTTAAATGATTCAAACTTTTGTTTCATTAAGTACACAGAACCATATCTAGAATGATCATTTGTGAATATAATGAATTATAAAAGCTACTTCTAGCATAAGTAAACATTAGGCTACATACATCTGAATGTATAAGCTCTAGTAACTCATTGGGACGTTCTCCCTTTCCATTATCGGGTAGTTTTGTCATCTTTCCCAAAAATAAGATTCACAAGTTTCATATGATTCATAATCAAAAGGATCTAAATATCCTTGTTTATATAACTTTGTGATTCTAGTTTCTTTGATTGGACTAACCTATAATGCCATAAAAAAGATAGATTTTGGTTACTTAACTTTCCTTTCTTACTATTTATATTAAGGATTGACCTTTCAAGATCTAATTCAGACAATACAATTGTTAGTAATCCAAATTCATAATAAACATCATCTTTATAAAAAGAACAATTATTATTCTTAATAATAAAGACAAATCCATTCAAATCAAAATACGAAATAGAAATGATATTTCTAGTAAAAACTGGAACATAATAACAATTATTTAGTTCTATTCAAAGCCAGAAGGCAAAGCTATTCTATAAGTTTCTATAACTAGTGCAATAAATCTTGCTCCATTGCCTACTCGTAGGTTCACTTCGTCTTTCCAACGATCTACTCTATGTTAACATTTGCATGTTATTACAAATACAAGAACCATATCTAGTATCTAATACCCAAGAATATGGAATAAAAGTAGAAAGATTGATCTCAACCATAAATATACTTGAAGAAATAGCTTCCTTAAGCTTCTTATCTTTTAGGGTAGAAAAATAAGCTGGGCAGTTCCTTTTCTAGTGTCCATTTACTCTAGAGTGAAAACATGTACCATTGTTATTGCTCTTCTTCTTAACACCACCTTTTGGCTTTAATACTCTAGACGAAGCCTTCTGTTTCTTGTTATTATTAGTTTTAGAACCTTTTTTCTTATTTTTTGAGGAATCTATAACAAAAACAGAACAAGGTTCCATCTTAAGGTACCCCTCTACAAGCTTAAGCATATTTAAAAGGTTAGATAATAAAATATCCTTTAATTTATATGGAAGTTCATAAAGAACTATGAAAAGCTCAAACCAAGAGATCGTAGCACCAAATAAATGCTTAACTCATGATCCATAAGAAAACCTAATTGGCCTAATTTTTTAATATAGTCAATCATCTTCAGCATGTGTAAGTTCATTGAAGATCCTTCTACCATTTTGCATTGAAATAATGCTTTGGAGAACGATACGTCTGCACCTTGCTTTATACACCAAAAAAATCCTTGAGATGTAAAATTATAGTAGGAACAAGCATGTTCTCATGTTGCCTTTAAAGCTTCAGATACATACTAGCCAACATCATGTATGTAGCTTATTCAACATGATCAATATAATGTTGATATTTTTCCCAAGCCTCATTGGTCACATCTGAACTAGGCTTTGGTGGAATTGTAGTGTCAAAAACATGCAACTTCTTTTCTTACCTGAGAACAATTCTTAAGTTACGAAACCAATATGAAAAATTAGGTCCAGTTAGCTTATTAAGATGCTCCTTAATGTCAAATTAGTACTTATCTTCTTCTGATAATTGAAAGACATAAAAGAGCAAGTATTAGTTTATACCATAATGTCAAATAAAATAATGAATTTAATAAATATTTAATTACTCCCAATATTTTATTCAAAATAATAGCCCTCAATATTAAATCAAAAAATTATTAATTTAAATTTAGTTAGTTTGTTAAGCAAATTCAAGATCAACTATTTTTGAATGGGACAATTTCCTAGTGGGCTAGGATCTCATTTAAAAATAGTTGATCTTGAGTTTGCTTAACAAACCAACTAAATTTAAATCAGGTAGATAATAACTTTATCGATCACATCTTATGTGACTTCTATATCTGTTAGGTGACAACTCTTTACTAAAACATAATTTATACATTTGTTCTTAACCCTACCTTTAAATACAAATGATCATCAGTTTGCTTATCCAAATCATATAAATTTAGTTAAGTAGGACCCATTAATTTAACATAAAACATATTCGGGTTAAAGGGGCCTTGAGTATGCTCAACAAACCTTATAATAAATGGAACTCTAGTTTTATTCTTAAATAATGGAAGGCAACTATCACATTTTTTATTGGAGTCCTCTATCGCCCCTATTACGGTTTTTGTTATAGGCAAAAAATTGCCCTTCACTAGTGGTGATTTGCCATTGGTTGAAGCAATTGGTGAAAATTTGTCACCAATGGCAACAAAGGGTGAATCATCAATGGTGATTTGCCATTGTTTAGTCCCTCACCAGTGGTGCTTCATCGCAGGTGAAAAAATGTCATAGGAGATGCATACGTCTTTTGCCATCATTCTACATAAAACAACATCCTCATTCTTCTGATTTGGCATGCAAAGTTTATAATTTTCCAAAACAAAAATAATTTGAAGAAACAAAAAAGGGCACATTTCGAAACCATTCATAATAAACACAGACAAAATAAGCTAATTTTTTGAAACCAAAACTTACATCGAAATAATTTCAAAAGCAAGAAACAAGCACAAGAGATGTGGAATAAAATTTTCCATAAAAACAATTTCTAAACTAATTAAATCATAAACCTTAATTTAATAAAACAATATTTTTAGCCTTAATTTTTTCAAATTAATTACAATCAAGAAATTAATTCAAGTTAAAAAATAAAAGAGGCTTTGATACCACCATTAGGAAACCAATCGTGATAGATTCGCAGTCACAACAAAACAATAAAATTTTTACAATTTTTGATCAAATCCCAACAATTGAATAAGTTGAAAAACTCAAATCATAAAATACGAAATTGTAGCTCATTCGATATTCTTGTTAAAATCGTTTCAAATTTTTTTTGATGTGTTAACCACGAGCAGTTCGTGTATCTAGTCTTTAATAATATCCATAAAGCAATCAAAAACACCAGACTCTTTGAGAGGAATAATAGGAATGTTAGCTCCCTTATGGTTATTCCTATTTACAGAAAAAGAATTAGGGTTTTTAATTTTTATTAAATTAAATACATTATACTTAATTTAATTTTAATAAAATAAAATATCTCATATTTGATCCTTAAAGTTTTTCAAACTTTATAATTAATTCTAGCTTAATTGATCTTTTAAACTACTCTTTATTTATGAATCATTAGGTTACTAATATATTGGCAATGATAACAAATTATAATTCTAATTATTCTATTTCATAATTAGAATTAGATAAATTAAAACTCCTTTGAATTTATCTTTAATTATCTAATTAAACAATTTAGAATTATAAATTATAATTAACATCTAGCAATATGTCATGATCACCCAAGTATCAGGAATGTTAAAGTGGTTTAACTTAAACTGTCTATGTATAATTATGATTTATAATTTAATCCTTTTGTCATCCAATGTACCAATTGGACATAATATAGATATAATGTCTATTCTTTTGAAATCATGTTCATTTTTGATAATTAGTAATTGATTTAAAATTAATATTTTAATGCACCTTTTCATATGTTGATTAACTCTGACTATAAAATTCCTTAAATCACTACTAATTAAGAACAACAGAACATTCTCTCTAAGTATTTTAGAGTGATGAATCCTTTATTGCCTTACTCAACTATCTCTACATGGTTCATTTTGCATTAAAACACAATAATTCCTACGTGAGATACCTTGCTAATCTCAATTCTAAGAATCAATTATACAACCATCATAATAGACACATAAGCAATATTCAATTTGGGATCCTTATAATAGGGTTAGTTCAATTAACTTATTCTCTAATAAGCACCCTTACATTAGTTTAAGTATCTACAAACTTAATTTATGATATCAATTACTTTCTTCACAAGAAAGAAACATAACATGTGCTCGTTTTACTATTTGATATGTGTTTAAATTTTGATTCATTTGATATGCTACACTTAGTGATTAATGCCTTAGAAATGCTTAGGATACTCATTTTAGCTCATATTTGATTATAGGTACATTTCAGAAGTAAAGAAGCTAAAGTGACCTGAAAGCATATTCATTGAAGCCATCTTCTCAATTTCCACACTCTATTGATTCATATAGTATAAAGAAGAAGAAGAAGATTACAAGAAGAGGAGACAAGATAGAGCATACAAATGGAGAGTGAACATTGTCTCATGGCTGCCCCATTTCTTTTAACCTAATTATTATTATAAAGAGAATGGTGTGAAAGCTGGGATTTTTGGAGAAAAATGATCATCCTTATAGCCATGAGATCACTTGACATGAACAAGAAACAATGAAGAGGGGAAATGCATGCAAGGTAAGTTAGTTTTCATGCTAAATGTCCATTCCATATCTAATCGTTATATTTAAGGTATAAAGAGATGTGTGGTGTTTCGACTGCACTTGGACAAGTACGGGAGACTTTAAAATGCAAGACACCTATCCATTATATTTAACCTAGTTATTGGAAAATAAGGAGCTAAATACTAGACAACTAGATGAAGGAAAGGTGAAGTTGTTGACTACTAAAAAAAGGTTGCAACTAGAGAGTAAAAAACGTGATACATGGAATGCATGGGACTGCAAATGTATCACGTGAGTTACCAGCTGTCATTCCATGTTTAAAGTAGAAGAAAAACAAATAGATATGTGGGTGTTTAGGCTGAGTAAAACAACGTGAGTGTGTGAGGGTTGCTAAAAGGTGGTAGAATAAAAACATGGAAGAGCTAGAATAGGACACTGGGGGAAAATGCAACACCTATCCATTTTATCTAATTTTTAACCTAGCTGCCTCATGAGTCTTAGGGGGGTCCCAAAAGAAATAAAAGGGAAGTAAGGTGTCAGCTGTAGCAAAAATAAAATAAAGGGAATGGAGGCTTATGGTGATTGAAAACCGAGAGTGTAAAAAAACAAAATAAGACAACTCCTTCATTTTTGTCTCCTTCGGTTTGGAAGCAAGTGGAGCTGCTAGATGACTCATCTTCTCTTTGATTAAGCTTCATCTCACATAGTTTTTAAGCTATTTGTTTTATCATAATAAATGTGAGAGTGTTGGCTGAAAGAGGAACAAGGAAGCTGACCCATAACCCTCTTCGATTTTGTAAAGGAAAGTGGACAAACCTAGCTGAAAACGTTTTCTCTCATTTCTCTTTAGTTTTTTATAGAAACAAAGGTGTTCTTGGCTAAAGCTTGGAGACCCATGGAGACGATGGAGGAGTAGACATCCCGGTGCTAATTCACAGGGATATCGCCGCCAAGTCAAAATTAAGATTTTTCATCCTATTAACGTTGTAATTTCTTTTCGCATTGTTGTGTTATTTGTGTTGATTCAATCAGGTTTTGGATAGACGATTGGAACACGTTATTTTGATTTTTCTATTTCGAACCTATTAGTATAATGTTGAATGTAATATGTAATTGTTACATTTAAATTATGTTAGTAGCATCTAATGATTGTAAACCGTTCGGAACAACATAACTTAGGTTAGATAACCTGAACGTATGAGGTTACTGCCTATATTGATCATTTTTCACTTCATAATTCAGCTGCCAAATTGAATCTAGAGATCGTATAATACCCCATTACCATAAATTACATACCGAAAAACCCAGTGGATATTCTAGTATACCAGAATACCCAGTGGATATTCTAGTATATAATCGATAATAGTGGTGTATTAACTATCTCACCTTCACTTTATAACATGGCAACATATCTAACTTAGTCATGGCATCAACTACTGCATATAAATGTCACCAGATTTTGAAACCAAATACCAAACTGAAATCCTCATTTCATTTCATAAAACTGAACGTATTTACATTGTAGCTTCTAAACATCCATACATGTACATCATCATATCCTAATACAGTATATGCTACATAAAAGAGGAAATTACAAAAAAGTCTATCTAAAGTCTTCAGTCTCAGCTGACCAACCTTTGAGCCATTTCTTTTTCACAAAAGTACAAGAATTATGCTTCTTGTAATCTTTCAATCGCTAATGTCCTCTCTCGATCCTGAAATGTCAACGTGCAATTTTAGGTGAGTTTTGTGAACTTAATGAGGTAACCATCATCGATGGTTCACTCAATTCATGTAACACCTTATCACGCGTAACACATATTTCATATCTTTGTAATTTGCAAGAATTATCACATTTCACATTTTTATTCAAATACAAAGTACCGATGCATTTTAATCAGTCAATCACATGTTTTAAAATGTGTATGCAATGCACGTGAGGCTCACTTTCACTTGTTATTGTTGTTGTTGTGACCGAGTACCTTTTTACTAGCTTATATCCCTTAGTGGATACCGAGTTGTGTTAGAATAATGTCCCATATCCCTTAGTGGATACCAGGTACTTTCACAGCTGAGCCTGAGGCTCTGATCACATTATAAGCTTTAAGCTCTTTACAATGGCAACTTTGATTACAACTGCCTTTATCTTTCATGCATTCATGTAATGGAATGCTTCACATTCATATATATATATATATACACAATCAATTACTTGATTTTAGTTTCACTTTCACATTCACATTTATCATTGGACCTTAGTCCGTTATTCAACAATAATGTGAAGTATCACTTATTAATTCCAATTCACATACAAGGAGCACTTTAATATCACAATCATTAAATCAGAATCATCAGACCGTCATGTCCATAATTCAACAATCAAATCACATTCACAGATAATTCAAATCAGAAATTAAGCAAACAAATAATTAAGTGGGACCATCTAGGTTACTCACAACTGCTCCGTAAAGCCTATTGCCTTGATGTTCCGGCAATATCAGGATGTGGTTGCGCTACATTAACACAATTTCACATTACTGTACTGCTTATGTAATTGAGTAAATATAGGTATAAATGTATCATGTATCATGCATGTGCAATGACAAATTTTTGGGTATATTTTTGTAACAAATTGATGTACTTCAATAATGCCAAAATTCACTCACTCGTTCACTATTCCAGCTTTTGCTGAAAGTATCCCATTCGGGTCAACTTTACATAAGCAATAAGATTAAGAAAATGATGTATTTCTGTAATACATTCTTCTAGACAATTGTTCCTATGTGTCGTAAGTTTCTAATGATACTAAGATCATACAATTTGGTTTATTATTCTATGAGTTATGCTGAAAATACCATAGACTGTGTACATTTGGAATTTTGGCTAGAGCATGATCATGTAGTCAAGTTGCACAACTCATATCTCTCAATTCCAATATCCAAAAATTACAAAATTTATACTAATTTAAATCTAAGAGAATAAGATACAACTTTGGTAAAGACACCTTAGTCTAACTCGGCCTACATCAATACAGTTTATTCAATAACTACAGGACACGATTTCTGTCCCTGGTAGTGCTACATCCTAAGCCAAGATTCAATTTCATGCCAACTTTGAAAGTCTTAGAGATAGAATTAAAATTTGAATTTTTCAATAAAATTTTAGAAATAAGTCTCAATTTTAATCTTAATTAAGAATAAACTCATTTGGAGATCTACAGACCAAGATATAATCAAAATACCGAAGTATGTTCAGTGAAAATTCTCCAATTCCTAACATTCTAGCACATTTCTTCACTTACATCTTAAATCCGTTAATCAAATATTTCCTGAAAGAATTCAGATGGCTCTAAATTTTATGGAGAGAAAGGAAAATGTCTTAGGAGTCTATTGGTTCAAGTTTCAAGTCATTGGGAGATCAGATGACAAAGTTATGGTCAAAAGAATCATAGATGTTTAGGGTGTGAAAAACCCCCTTCATGCAACAGCCAACGCACGCCCATGCACACTCCCATAAGTTTTTATCCTTTCTTCCCACTGATTTCTTCATTCCTAAATCATATATTCTGCATTTCTATACCCAAAGTCCCATGGAATTTGGAGTTTAGAAGAAGAAGTTATCACCAAAAGAATTAAAGTTGTTTATATACAGACTTAAACATACAAATCATGCACGTAACCTTCTTCTTCTTCTTCTCTCTTCTGTGAAATTTGTTTAATGAACAGTAACAACCACAAGCCAACACAGAATCCTCAAACATGAAAACATCATCTATACTACTCCCCTTTCAACTCAATAACATAAAACAACGCAATATTGAATATTAAATTCAATCATTAAAAACAAAACTCATATATGGACAACACCATTTTTTTCTGCTCTCCCTCTCTCTGTCTCTCTAAAACGCAAGTCATCATCATCTTCTTCTTTTTTCTGATTTTCTCTCTTTGATTTTGTTCACTTAACACATATGACCCTTAAACCAACTCTTCTTCTTCCACTTCAGCTCATCACAACCCAAACAACTCAAAAATTCAAGATTTATCCATCACATCCCTCACGCATCTTCCTTGTTTTCTGCATTTTTCTCCATGGTTCTGTAGTTATTCATTCTCACTACTGAATTTGTTTCTTCCCATATCACTCATGCATGAACCCATGTACAAAACATTAAAACATCATCAAATGTTATTCACGAA